>JACSYO010000915.1:10000-40009 GCA_016806645.1 Ophiodon elongatus | reverse complement strand
ACACACACACACACACACACACACACACACACACACACACACACACACACACACACACACACACAGCCTGTCTGGTTGCCATGGCGGTAGACTGATTTTGAACTATGACTGAACACTAATAATGGACTCGTGAGAGATATGACTTGTGAACGTGGAGATATACTTCATACTTCATATGTTTGTGTTGTTACACGCGTGTGGCTCTGAGGTCCACCGACACGTGAACAACGAGCTCATCGTTCATACGTCTTCATCCACTGCTGCTGCAGGAAGAGTGGGAATTGTGGAATTGGGGACAAAATTAGAATATTATTTTTCACACGATCCTGAAGCTGCTCTCCTCTCTGCGATGACATCACACACTCTGATCACGTCAGAAGGTCTGAAAGAAGCATCAAACATGACCGCTGACAGTTCATAAAGTATGAACGATATCACAAAGCTGAATCATAGTCATAGCTGAAGGGTCAACGTTTAGAAGCTTAACTGGAGTCTGTAGCTGAACGTATGAAGAACCTTTAAGATATTAAAGTTGAAGAAGTTTGAGAGGATTTGAAGATTTTGTCCAGAGAGATCTCAGTCAAAAAGAATAAAAAAAGCTTCATAATTCAAAAGGTTTAGAAGTCATAAAGAAGAAAAGGCCGAGCCCGTCTCCTGAAGGAGATGAACATAGCTGAACGTATGAAGGAGGAGAGATCATAACAAACTCAAAACATGCACAAGAAATAGAAGAAGCTGTTGAAAGATTTGATGCTGAACAATATTCCAACTATAACTGTTGACGTCTTATTATTAAACTACCAGCATTATGAAGTCATTAGAATGAGCTCCACCTTAAACAGCTGCTACATTTAAGTGATAATAATAATACAATAACATAATATATGTATATATATATACATATATATATATATATATATATATAAATATACTGTATATATTAATCTGCATGCAGTACTTTTAAAAACGGTGTATAAACTTTCACTTTGTCCCAGCAGAGACACCGTAGAACAACAACAACAACAACACGTCTCTTCATCACAGTCGCAGCACCGGTTGCCACGGTTACCATACAACCCGCTGAAGGCGGCTGCAGAGAAACAAAGAGTCTGATAGAAACTGTCATGTGACTGTAGACAGGACGTCTCTGTGGGGCACTCAACCACACGGAGCCTATGAAAGTCTCTCTGGATAGATACATATATATATACATATATATATATATATCTATATATATACACACACACACACACACACACACACACACACACACACACACACACACAGACTCACTCTGCAGAACAATATATATATCATATTATTTCTAATTCATTCATTATTAATGTATTGATATCTCTCAAGGTGGAGCTCATTTTAATAATGACTGATGAATAATCATCATCAGTTGATCTCATTTAGTTTTTAATATAAAACGGTTCAGTTTTCAGTTTGTGTGTCGATCTGTTGAACTTCAGCTGTTGGTGGAAATGCTTCAGACCAACTGTGACGACAGCTGACACACACACACACACACACCACACACACACACACACACACACACACACACCACACACACACACACACACACACACACACACACACACACACACACACACACACACACACACACACACACACACACACACCACACACACACACACACACACACACACACACACACACCACACACACACACACACACACACCACACACACACACACACACACACACACACACACACACACACACACACCACACACACACACACACACACACACACACACACACACACCACACACACACACACACACACACACACACACACACACACACACACACACACACACCACACACACACACACACACACACCACACACACACACACACACACACACACCACACACACACACACACACACACACACACACACACACACACACACACACCACACACACACACACACACTTTCTCACCCATCCTCCCCCTTTGCCTCCCACACACAGACAGCATTCACCCCCCTCCCCTCCCCCTCCCCCTCCCCCTCCCCCGTGACATGGGGGGGTCAGTAACAAGAAGCTTTGTTGTTCAGTCAGACTGATGATGAAGATGAAGATGAAGATGAAGATGATGAAGATGAAGATGAGGCAGCAGTGTGACCGTCAGCTGCTTCAGCAGAACTCCGTGGAAAAGAAACTGGATTTTAGAGAAGTTCTTACCCCGATGACGTCACAGTGATGTCATCAGCCAGGAGGCTCTAATAAAAGAAGTATCCAGGTGCATCATGGGAAACGTAGGACCCAGTGTGCTTGAGGTTTGTTTTATTTTACGATGTATGTATTTACAGTATTTACTCATTATAAATGCTGAAGTTCAGCCACATAAACTATCATCACAAAGGTCCACTTTCCAGAGCTTTCAAGCGTATCACATGTTCATCATTCTCCCCAGATGAAGACCATGTGATACGAATGAAAGACTTTGAGAACACAAAACATTCTGTAAGAATAAACCAGGAAACATTAAACTGGAGAGCAAGAGCTTGAGATGGCTGAGATATGAAACTGTACATCTGAGGGTTTTGCTTCATAAATAAATCTGATGTAAAACAGTAAACTGATAATCAGTCTCTTCAGACATTAAACCTCCCTTCACTTCCTGTTGGAGCCTCCATGAACCTGACCTCTGACCTCTGAGCTGCTGCCACATGTTGCTATGCAGGTGAAGTCTTATGAAAGAAGAGCCGACCTGCATTAGGTCACGTGTGTGCAGGAGTTTCTGAAGAGAAACAGAAACATGATTTCACCTGAGTGAGCTCTCAGGTTGGTACCTGACATGGATCTGATCTGACAGATCAATTCATTTGACTACACGATATCTACGATACCTACGATATCTACGATACCTACTATATCTACGATATCTACGATACCTACGATATCTACGATACCTACTCTACGATATCTACGATACCTACTATATCTACGATATCTACGATACCTACGATATCTACGATACCTACTATATCTACGATACCTACTATATCTACGATATCTACGATACCTACGATATCTACGATATCTACGATACCTACTATATCTACGATACCTACGATATCTACGATACCTACTATATCTACGATACCTACGATATCTACGATACCTACTATATCTACGATACCTACTATATCTACGATATCTGCGATACCTACGATATCTACGATATCTACGATACCTACGATATCTACGATACATACTATATCTACTATATCTACGATATCTACTATATCTACGATACCTACGATACCTACGATATCTACGATACCTACGATATCTACGATACATACTATATCTACTATATCTACGATATCTACTATATCTACGATATCTACGATACCTACGATATCTACGATACATACTATATCTACTATATCTACGATATCTACTATATCTACGATACCTACTATATCTACGATACCTACTATATCTACGATATCTACGATACCTACGATATCTTCTATATCTACGATATCTACGATACCTACTATATCTACGATATCTACTATATCTACGATACCTAATATATCTACGATATCTACGATACATACTATATCTACTATATCTACGATATCTACTATATCTACGATACCTACGATACCTACGATATCTACGATACCTACGATATCTACGATACATACTATATCTACTATATCTACGATATCTACTATATCTACGATATCTACGATACCTACGATATCTACGATACATACTATATCTACTATATCTACGATATCTACTATATCTACGATACCTACTATATCTACGATACCTACTATATCTACGATATCTACGATACCTACGATATCTTCTATATCTACGATATCTACGATACCTACTATATCTACGATATCTACTATATCTACGATACCTAATATATCTACGATATCTACTATACCTACTATATCTACGATATCTACTATACCTACTATATCTACGATATCTACTATATCTACGATACCGACGATATCTACGATATCTACGATACCTACGATATCTACGATATCTACGATACCTACGATATCTACGATACCTACTATATCTACGATATCTACGATATCTACGATACCTACGATATCTACAATATCTACTATATCTACGATATCTACGATACCTACTATATCTACGATACCTACGATATCTACGATATCTACGATACCTACGATATCTACGATACATACTATATCTACGATATCTACTATATCTACGATACCTACTATATCTACGATACCTACTATATCTACGATATCTACGATACCTACGATATCTACTATATCTACGATATCTACGATACCTACTATATCTACGATATCTACTATATCTACGATACCTAATATATCTACGATATCTACTATACCTACTATATCTACGATATCTACGATACCTACGATATCTACTATACCTACTATATCTACGATATCTACTATATCTACGATATCTACGATACCTACTATATCTACGATATCTACTATATCTACGATATCTACGATACCTACTATATCTACGATACCTACTATACCGACGATATCTACGATATCTACGATACCTACGATATCTACGATATCTACGATACCTACTATATCTACGATATCTACTATATCTACGATATCTACGATACCTACTATATCTACGATATCTACGATACCTACTATATCTACGATATCTACTATATCTACGATACCTACTATATCTACGATATCTACGATATCTACTATATCTACGATATCTACGATACATACTATATCTACTATACCTACTATATCTACGATATCTACTATATCTACTATACCTACTATATCTACGATATCTACTATATCTACTATATCTACTATATCTACGATATCTACGATACCTACTATATCTACTATACCTACTATATCTACAATATCTACTATACCTACTATACCTACTATATCTACGATATCTACGATATCAACAATACCAACGATATCTACGATACCTACGATGTCTACGATACCTACGATACCGACGATACCGACGATATCTACGATACCTACGATACCTACGATACCGACAATACCGGGGGAACAAAAGGGGGATGCACTTCCTTTGTGCCATAAATGTAGATTCATTTTCCAGGAGATTGTAACTGCAGAGTGAAAGTGAGGCTCATAACCAGTTTAAACTCGGTTTCATTATTCTGTCGACTATAAAATTGATGAAGTGTTTTCTGTGTCACATTTGAGGTTTAGTGGAGACCTTCTCCTGGTTCATGTGGATCAGTCTGTCCAATCAGAACCAACAGAAGACATGTTTAATATCCTCAGAGCCACATGGTTCCTGCTGCAGGAAACATGAGCTCATCATCTGTCTGAGGTCGGGGGGGGGGGGGGTTCACTACATTCAGACAGAGAAACTAACTAATTGGTCTAAAAACAGCTTCACGTGATAAGAGCAGAAACCTGAGAGGACTGGAGGTCTACATAGTTCTGGTTGCTGACATTATCAAGACTGTTCAGGATCTGGTGGTGTTTTGTGGTCACATCAGGACGGGACATTTAGTTAATTTTATTTTAATTCCAAAATCACAACATACAGTTGATCCTCAGTTTTTATGATATTTTATATCATAGACTCTCATTTTTAAAACAAAAATTATCCAAAATTCTGATCAGAGTAACTTATTGTACTTGTACTAAATGTATCTGAGCGCTTTAGTTACAAACATGTGATCAGTTTATAAAATATGTTGCTGTTTTAAATCCAACAACCCAAAACCATATAAATCCTATAAAATGAGCTGTTCCATTGAAGTCCACGTTGATGTCCTCTCGTGTCCTCTCGTGTCCTCACTGGATCACAACAGCAAAGACCACAACGTGGCCTGAAACAGACCAGTGGGCTGGTTTTTAACTGGAAACAGCTGCTCGCTACTGAAGCAAGTGTAGATCACGGGATAAAACCGTCAATAAAACAGGTTTTTAAAAATTGTGAACGGCTATAATAAAGATACTAATGGTCCAGTACTACTGTGATGTAACACTGACGACTTTTATACTTTTACTTTTGATACTTCTGTTTGGTCTCAAGCTGTTTAATCAGAAGAGAGAAGCTTTAATAAAAGGTTAAAGGTTAAATGAGCCAAACACAGGAACAAACAGCCACTCGGCTGTAAACTAAGTGTGTAGAGCATCAGTATATAGGGGCGACATTCCTGTGTGCTGACTGCCACAACACATGGAAACCATTACAGACTGGGAGAGAGACATTAGAGACCAGAGAGAGAGAGAGAGAGAGAGAGAGAGACATTAGAGACCAGAGAGAGAGAGAGAGAGAGAGAGAGAATGACATTAGAGACCAGAGAGTCTGACAGCAGAGAAACGGCTTAACAAGGAACCAGAATATTTGACCCACATTTCACAGCAGACATGTGATTCTGATCTGATGATTCTGATCTGATGACTCTGATCTGATGATTACGATCTGATGATTATGATCTGATGATTATGATCTGATGATTATGATCGATTGAAGGATTTCTGATCTATTAAAAGCACACAGGATTCTCTCTTGTCTTTGCGTCTCAGTTCCAGTGAAGTTAAACGTTGGAGCTTCTGGAACGTTGTGGATTCAGGAAAAGAAAAAGAAACCTTTTAGTTTTAGGTTCAAACTCTCAAGTCCAAGTGAACTCAAGACGCTTGTGAATTTATCAGGTTGATTCTTCAGCTGGACTCGAGTCTGACTCGAGTCTGACTCAGACCTCCTCAGCTGGACTCGAGTCTGACTCGAGTCTGATTCAGACCTCCTCAGCTGGACTCGAGTCTGACTCGGAGAGGAGGTCTGAGTTCTGACTCGATTCCAGTTGAGGAGGTCTGGATTCTGACTCGATTCCAGTTGAGGAGGTCTGGATTCTGACTCGATTCCAGTTGAGGAGGTCTGGATTCTGACTCGAGTCCAGCTGAGGAGGTCTGAGTTCTGACTCGAGTCCAGCTGAAGAGGTCTGAGTTCTGACTGGAGTCCAGCTGAGGAGGTCTGAAACAAGTCGCTATGTGTTTCTATCAAAGAGGATCTGGACTGAAGTGGATCCCAGTTCGTGGTTTCCTCTCTGGGTCTATTTTCAGCAGCTGTCGGTGGAGGCCGAGCAGAGCTCAGCTGTCCTGCTATCAATCAGCCCCCCTCCCCCCCCCCCCCCCCCCCCCCCCCCCCCCCCCCCCCCCCCCGACAGACCCTCCTGCAGCCGGAGACTCAGATACTTCTTGTTTCCATCGAACGAGCAGAAGCTTACTGAAAACTGATAAAACAACACAAAATATATTTTTCAGTTTGTCTGTTTGGGATCCAAAAAGGAACTATACTTTAGTAATAAAATACTTTTAGTACTAAAAGTACCTAATAAGTACAAATGAAAATAAAAATAAAAATAATTAAATGATTGAAAGAAGATAAATGTGTTTTATTTAAAGATACGTTCTGATTTTCTTGAGATGTAAAGTTTTGGTGTCAGATTAAATTAAAATTTTCTGTCTTTTTTTATAATTGATAAATGAACTAAGTTTCTGCACTTTTCAGTCACCATGACAACAGACAAAACTGTACAGGACAGAACATTCCCAGTATGAACCAGTTAGAGTCGGACTGGTTAGTGAGGACAAACCAGAGCCAGCACACTTCCTCAAACACCTCACGTTCCCGTTTCCTTAGACACTTCCTGCTTTCAACAGCACTTCCTGCTTCCAACAGCACTTCCTGCTTTCAACAGCACTTCCTGCTTCCAACAGCACTTCCTGCTTCCAACAGCACTTCCTGCTTTCAACAGCACTTCCTGCTTCCAACAGCACTTCCTGCTTCCAACAACACTTCCTGCTTCCAACAGCACTTCCTGCTTCCAACAACACTTCCTGCTTCCAACAGCACTTCCTGCTTCCAACAACACTTCCTGCTTCCAACAGCACTCCCTGCTTCCAACAGCACTTCCTGCTTCCAACAGCACTTCCTGCTTCCAACAGCACTTCCTGCTTCCAACAGCACTTCCTCGCTGTGTTCGAATAGTTATTTTTGCTCAGGAAGGTTCTAACTCAGTGAAATGACATGAAGTCTCTCAGTGGCCTTCATGATAACAGCTGTTTGAATATATAAATGCAAAGGAAAGGAGCTTCAATGCTTCCTTACTTAGCTCCTTTAGCATAGGAAACACTGGACTTTCCTTTACGAAAGGAAAGGAGATAATTCTGACCCACAATTCCTTGTGGCGGCAACATTTAAAGTGACGCACCATTCGGCCGTTCACGAGAACAAACGATCATGAAGACAAACAGATCATGTAAATAACCGTTTTCATAACTCGGAAATTAACTTTCAATAATCTGTTGAACCTGCTGGAAAACTACGAGCGTTACATTGATGATGATGAGGACTGCTGTAAAGTGATCAGACTGCTGTAAAGTGATCAGACTGCTGTAAAGTGATCAGACTGTTGTAAAGTGATCAAACTGCTGTAAAGTGATCAGACTGCTGTAAAGTGATCAAACTGCTGTAAAGTGATCAGACTGCTGTAAAGTGATCAAACTGCTGTAAAGTGATCAAACTGCTGTAAAGTGATCAAACTGCTGTAAAGTGATCAGACTGCTGTAAAGTGATCAAACTGCTGTAAAGTGATCAAACTGCTGTAAAGTGATCAAACTGCTGTAAAGTGATCAGACTGCTGTAAAGTGATCAGACTGCTGTAAAGTGATCAAACTGCTGTAAAGTGATCAGACTGCTGTAAAGTGATCAGACTGCTGTAAAGTGATCAAACTGCTGTAAACTGATCACAGTGACATATTGATCTGCTCTCTCTGTGTTCACTGCAGCCTCAGCCTCGTTCTTTTATTTCACTTCAGTTCCAGAAGCTTTGATAAAAGGTTAAACTGGACGAGCTCTGCAGTCTGACTCATGTTTTTAATTATCATCTTTTCAATCAACATTACAATTTTAAAACACTGTCAAGTCAAGACTTCTAGGTCACACTGAGTTTCATAAACTATTGCCTGCATATTCTTATGATCAGATTATAATCTGCATATAAACCAAACAACAAAGAGGGATATGAGACATTGTTATTGGAGAACGTATTTAATTCAGCATGTTTGAAACTGAACAATGAGACAGTTTAGTAGCTTTGTTCTCTGAGACAATCCCTTGGTTTCACTTTCATATTCATTCTTTCATTTATATTCCAACCTTGTTAATAAAGTAATACTATGAACCAGGTTGTTTATGTTAATAAAGTAATACTATGAACCAGGTTGTTTATGTTAATAAAGTAATACTATGAACCAGGTTGTTTATATTAATAAAGTAATACTATGAACCAGGTTGTTTATGTTAATAAAGTAATACTATGAACCAGGTTGTTTATATTAATAAAGTAATACTATGAACCAGGTTGTTTATATTAATAAAGTAATACTATGAACCAGGTTGTTTATATTAATAAAGTAATACTATGAACCAGGTTGTTTATATTAATAAAGTAATACTATGAACCAGGTTGTTTATATTAATAAAGTAATACTATGAACCAGGTTGTTTATATTAATAAAGTAATACTATGAACCAGGTTGTTTATATTAATAAAGTAATACTATGAACCAGGTTGTTTATGTAGTTAATAAAGTAATACTATGAACCAGGTTGTTTATGTTAATAAAGTAATACTATGAACCAGGTTGTTTATGTTAATAAAGTAATACTATGAACCAGGTTGTTTATGTTAATAAAGTAATACTATGAACCAGGTTGTTTATGTTGTTGTGACTCAACACTGTAACAACACAGACAGAGTCTCTAAGAAGCTCTTCTTTGTAGTCCGTCTCCTGAACATTGTAGTTCCACCGCTGCAGCCTGACGTCACTAACATGCGTCTCCCGTCGCATCAGAACTACATAGCTCAGTGAAAGTGGAGTCGGATCCTCTAAACACCACGTTGTCTTTTCCTAACTCCTCATGAATTCTCCTAACCATCTTTCCTTGACCCCGTGACGTTTTCCACAGAGGTCAAGGAAAAGTGGTTAGGAAAGGACGTTAGGAGGTCATTTTTTGGACGATTAGAAAACATGAGTCAGACTGCAGAGCTCATCCAGTTTAATCTTTTATCAAAGCTTCTGTAACTGAAGTCAGATAAAAGAACGAGGGCTGAGGCTGCAGTAAACACAGAGAGAGAATATTAATATTTCACTGTGATCAGTTTACAGCAGTTTGATCAGTTTACGGCAGTTTGATCACTTTACAGCAGTCTGATCACTTTACAGCAGTCTGATCACTTTACAGCAGTCTGATCACTTTACAGCAGTCTGATCACTTTACAGCAGTTTGATCACTTTACAGCAGTTTGATCACTTTACAGCAGTTTGATCACTTTACAGCAGTTTGATCACTTTACAGCAGTCTGATCACTTTACAGCAGTCTGATCACTTTACAGCAGTCTGATCACTTTACAGCAGTCTGATCACTTTACAGCAGTCTGATCACTTTACAGCAGTCCTCATCATCATCAATGTAACGCTTGTAGTTTTCCAGCAGGTTCAACAGATTATTGAAAGTTAATTTCCGAGTTATGAAAACGGTTATTTACATGATCTGTTTGTCTTCATGATCGTTTGTTCTCGTGAACGGTCGAATGGTGCGTCACTTTAAATGTTGCCGCCACAAGGAATTGTGGGTCAGAATTGTCTCCTTTCCTTTTGTAAAGGAAGGTCCAGTGGTTCCTATGCTAAAGGAGCTAAGTAAGGAAGCATTGAAGCTCCTTTCCTTTGCATTTATAAATTCAAACAGCTGTTATCATGAAGGCCACTGAGAGACTTCATGGTGACCTTTCAGTCACCATGACAACAGACAAAACTGTACAGGACATAAGACAGAACATTCCCAGTATGAACCAGTTAGCGTCGGACTGGTTAGTGAGGACAAACCAGAGCCAGCACACTTCCTCAAACACCTCACGTTCCCGTTTCCTTAGACACTTCCTGCTTCCAACAACACTTCCTGCTTCCAATAACACTTCCTGCTTCCAATAACACTTCCTGCTTCCAATAGCACTTCCTGCTTCCAATAGCACTTCCTGCTTCCAATAACACTTCCTGCTTCCAATAACACTTCCTGCTTCCAATAACATTTCCTGCTTCCAATAACACTTCCTGCTTCCAATAGCACTTCCTGCTTCCAATAACACTTCCTGCTTCCAATAACACTTCCTGCTTCCAATAGCACTTCCTGCTTCCAATAACACTTCCTGCTTCCAATAACACTTCCTGCTTCCAATAACATCCTGCTTCAATAACACTTCCTGCTTCCAATAGCACTTCCTGCTTCCAATAACACTTCCTGCTTCCAATAACACTTCCTGCTTCCAATAGCACTTCCTGCTTCCAATAACACTTCCTGCTTCCAAACCTTCTCTTCTTCCTCATGACAGTCTGACTGCTTCTGAAAGGAAGGATCCACCATCACCATCACCATCACCATCACCATCATCATCATCATCACCATCATCATCACCATCATCATCATCACCATCATAATCATCATCATCATCATCACCATCATCATCATCATCACCATCACCATCATCATCATCATCACCATCATCATCACCATCATCATCATCACCATCATCATCATCATCATCACCATCATCACTCATCATCACCATCATCATCATCACCATCATCACCATCATCATCATCACCATCATCACCATCATCATCATCATCACCATCATCATCATCATCATCACCATCATCATCATCATCATCATCATCATCATCATCACCATCATCATCACACCATCATCATCATCATCATCATCATCACCATCATCATCATCATCATCATCACCATCATCACCATCATCATCACCATCATCATCATCATCACCATCATCATCACCATCATCATCATCACCATCATCATCATCACCATCATCATCATCACCATCATCATCATCATCATCATCATCATCACCATCATCATCATCATCATCACCATCATCATCACATCATCATCACCATCATCACCACCACCATCATCATCATCATCATCATCACCATCACCATCATCATCACCATCATCACCATCATCATCATCATCATCATCATCATCATCATCATCATCATCATCACCATCACATCATCACCATCACCATCATCATCATCATCATCATCATCACCATCACATCATCATCATCATCATCATCATCACCACCACCATCATCATCATCATCATCACCATCATCATCATCATCATCATCATCACCATCATCACCATCACCATCATCATCATCATCACCATCATCATCATCATCATGTAAACGGTGGCTTTGTTCCTAAAAGTAGATTTGAGGTTATTTATTGAAGGTTTTTAATGGGGTTCAGTGTTTATTAAGGTATTTAAAAGTTATTAGCCCTGTAGATGGGGGATTATTAATAGTTTATTAATGGATTATTAATGGATTATTAATGGATTATTAGTGGATTATTAATGGATTATTAGTGGATTATCAATGGATTATCAATGGATTATTAATGGATCATTAGTGGATTATTAATGGATTATTAGTGGATTATTAATGGATTAGTAATGGATCATTAGTGGATTATTAATGGTTTATTAATGGATCATTAGTGGATTATTAATGGAATATTAATGGATCATTAGTGGATTATTAATGGATTAGTAATGGATCATTAGTGGATTATTAATGGAATATTAATGGGTTATAAAGGCGTTTAAAGGGTTTTGAACAGATGAGATGTATTTGTGTTTCTGTGAGCCCGTGACAATGACAACACCTTTATCCTCATCCTCATCTTCCTCCCGCAGCCTGACCTCTCCGTGCGCCACTCAACTCGTGTTTTGGGTAAAATGTGCGTAAAAGGTGTTCAGACGCAGCAGGTGCGCGCGTGCTCCTCACTCACCGATGGAGACCAGTCGGATGTGTTCCCGCTCCAGGAACTCCAGAGCCACGGACACGTTCTCCAGCTTCATCTGCCGGAAGTTGGGTCTGGAGTGATACTTCCTGTACATCTTCTTCTGACTCAGCACCTCCAGCAGCCCGATGAGCTTCAGCCCGTCGCTCAGGTCCTTCTGCAGGTCGTTGATCCGCTTGTTGAGCACCTTCAGGTGCTCGTTGCACCACCTGGTGAAGGTGTTCTGCTGGATCTTCTTCCACGGAGCGTCCTCGGCCAGGTCCTTCTCGGTGGCCGGCATCTCCTCCTCCTCCTCCTCCTCGAGCTCCGCGGGGCTCTGGTAGAACTGCGGCGGCAGCTGCGGCTCCAAGTAGCCGCTGTTGCTCATCATGGTGCCGCCTCTTTATAGAAGAAAAGGAAGGGAAGGGAAGAGAAGAGGAAGAGGGAGAGGGAGAGGAAGAGGAGCGGTAGGGCAGCGCACAGCCTGCTGGGAGCGACACACTTCACCAAAGTCCGAGAGGAACCGTGCGCTCCGGATCCGGACTCCGTTGATCCTCCTGGAAGAAGACGCGAGAGGAACCAGAAGAACTTCTTCCTCCGGACAGACTCGCTCCTGAGTCCGGGTCGAGACGCGCAGACGGCGGCGTGGCGGCCTGCAGAGATTCGGGACTGCGGGTCGAGGAGAAGCGGATCAGAGGTTTAAAAAGCTCGGCGTCACTCTGCCGGACTCCCAGGAATGCCCCCTCCATGGCCATATACACGTACAGCCGGGCATCCTCTAATCCGGCAGAGATACGGGGGCCGCGGCTCATTGGGTGGCGGCGGGGCAGGGGGGCGGGGCCATGCCCCCCTGCCCCCCCACAAACACACACACCCTGGACCCCCCACCACCACCGCAGGGCCCGGGGCTCCGCAGCCACGGTGACACCGCCGGGTATTTTTAGAGGCTCCAAACCGGAGAGGGGGGGTGGGGGGGTCCAGGGTGCTCATAAAGAGTGTGAAGAGAAAACATGACGTCATCTGAGGGCAGCCAATCAGATCACTGCGTCAGACTGAGAAAAACACCTTTTCACTGTTTTTACAAAATGAAATAATAATCACATCAAAAACATGAATCATAATTATTAGCGGCTGCACTCATTTAAAGGCTTTTTATACATTATTTTAAAATTCATATTCAAGGAAAAGTTCAAGACCCTTTAAAGTTCAGTCTGTCATTATTCCTCCCGATGATGTCATAGTGATGTCATGATTTCTCACTGAAGTTGTTTATTAAGACTTTATAAACATAAAGTCAGAAATATTATCATTGTATGAAGAAGTGATGTGTGTTGTTACAGAGACTAACTGAAAGAGACACTGAAAATATCTTCATCATCATCATCATCATCATCATCCTCTGCTGAGAGATCAGATTTCTGTCATCATGAGAGTAAAAGAGCAGCTCTGATGTGTAATTATAGAGACAAACTAAAATTAAAGCTGTGACCAACTCATGATGCACACAGTGTGTGTCTGATAATAATCACATCATTATTAATAATCACAACAGTATTAATAATCACAACAGTATTAATAATCACAACAGTATTAATAACGTACCGAAGTGCATAACATAATGTAACAAAATGTGAAACAACGTAACATAATGTAACATAATGTAAAAGAAATTAACATAATGCAACATAATATAACATAATGTAACAAAATGTAACAAAACATAACAAAACGTGATACAACGTAACATAATGCAACATAATGTAACATAATGCAACATAATGTAACATAATGTAACAAAACGTGATACAACGTAATATAATGTAAAATAATGCAACATAATGTAACATTATGCAACATAACGTAACATAATGTAACATAATGTAACATAATGTAACAAAATGTAACACAACGTAACATGATGTAACAAAACATAATACAACCTAATATGATGTAACATAATGTAACAAAATGTAACACAACGTAACATAATGTAACAAAACGTGATATAATGTAACATAATGTAACAAAATGCAATACAATGTAACATAATGTAACAAAACGGGATACAACATAACAAAATATAACAAAATATCATACAATGTAACAAAATGTAACACAACGTGATACAACGTAACAATGTAACAAAATGTAACAAAATGTAACATAATGTAACATAATGCAACATAATGTAACATAATGCAACATAATGTAACAAAATGTGATACAACGTAACAAAACGTGATACAACGTAAGAAAATATAACATTATGTAACAAAATGTAACACAACGTAAAGAAATGTAACAAAATGTGATACAACATAACATAATGTAAAAAAACGTGATACAACGTAACATAATGTAACAAAATATAATACAACGTAACATAATGTAACAAAACCTGATACAACGTAACAAAATGTAGCAAAATGTGATACAATGTAAAAAAAACATGATACAACGTAACAAAACGTGATACAATGTAACAATGTAACAAAATGTAACACAACGTGATACAACGTAACAATGTAACAAAATGTAACAAAATGTAACATAATGTAACATAATGCAACAAAATGTAACATAATGTAACATAATGCAACATAATGTAACAAAATGTAACACAACGTATCATAATGTAACCAAATGTGATACAACGTAACAAAATATAACATAATGTAACAAAATGTAACACAACGTAACATAATGTAACCAAATGTGATACAACGTAACAAAACGTAACACAACGTAAAGAAATGTAACAAAATGTGATACAACGTAACATAATGTAACAAAAGGTGATACAGCGTAACATAATGTAACAAAAGGTGATACAGCGTAACATAATGTAACAAAAGGTGATACAGCGTAACATAATGTAACAAAACATAACACAACGTAACATAATGTAACAAAACATGATACAATGTAACAAAATGCAACAAAATATGATACAACGTAACATAATGTAACAAACCGTAACAAAACATAATACAATGTAATATAATGTAACAAAACGAATACAACGTAACAAAATGTAGCAAAATGTAACAAAATGTGATGCAACAAAAAAAACGTGATACAACGTAACATAATGTAACCAAACAAAATACAACCTAACATAATGTAACAAAATGTAACAAAATGTGATACAACATAACAATGTAACAAAATGTAACAAAACATGATACAACATAACAAAATATAACATAATGTAACAAAATGTAACACAACGTAACAAAATGTAACAAAACATGATACAGCATACATAATGTAACATAATGTACCAAAACGTTATACAACGTAACAGAATGTAACAAAACATAACACAACGTAATATAATGTAACAAAACGAATACAACGTAACAAAATGTAGCAAAATGTGATGCAACAAAAAAAACGTGATACAACGTAACATAATGTAAGAAAACGTGATACAACGTAACATAATGTAACCAAACATAATACAACCTAACATAATGTAACAAAATGTAACACAATGTAACATGATGGAATAAAATGTAACACAATGTAACATGATGTAATAAAATGTGATACAATGTAACATAATGTAACAAAACGTGATACAACATAATAAAATGTAACAAAACATACCATGTAACATTATGTAACAAAACATAATACAACATAATATAATGTAACAAAACCTAACATAATGTAACAAAATGTTTTACAATGTAACATAATGTAACAAAATGTTTTGTGCAACATATAATGTAGCATAGCATTACACATGAAATCAAGTAACATCAAATTTAATAAAATTTAAATGTTCTGTGTATATTAAACTTCCTTCCATAATTCTTTCAGTACTAGTCCATACATTTACATTTTCAGTGCCATATCTTCTGTAAAAGTTGCTTCGTTACTGCGTTACAGTATGTCACTTAAAAGATAACAAATAAATCATATCTAACAGAAAACTACAGGGGACATTAGAGACAAGGAAAAACTTTTTATTTCTCAGGTCATTTACAAAATGTACAGGCTTTGTAGACAAAATCATCACAACGGAATAAAAAGTTTTTTAAACAATAATGTTGTGCAGAAACATCACGGATACAATTAAATGTTCTTTACAAAATCAGACACATTAATACAGAGAGAAACCGAATAATCCATCATTAAAACAGAAGCAGAACAAACAGTAGCCAGATTACGACATGCTGGTTAATTTTGACGTCTAAATAAAATCAGAGTTCTTTAACACCTGAAACACCTGAAACACCTGAAAAACACAGTCAAAGCCCAAACACAACCCTCAGAAATGCAGCTGCCACACAGTCAAATAGAATAGTTTCTCAAGAGTTTAAAAACAGTCTCTGTTACTCAGTTCAATCTCAGAGTGCTGAGACGCTAAATTACAAGAGCTGCTATGGCAAAGGCATGACCCGCCCTCCTCTTCCTCTGATTGGCTAGTACTCGTTACCTTGGTCAGCTGGATTGGTTAGGTTTAGGCATGAGGAGTGAGATTGGTCAGGGTTAGGGCAAAAGTGAGAATATCAGGGTAAACCAATCAGAAGCAGAGGGGGGCAGGTCATGCCTTCGGCATAGTGGGATTAGGACATTGTTAGCCTAGTTTAGCACAAAGACTGGATAGAGGGGGAAACTGCAAGCCTAGCAGCAGTTATCTGTAAACAAATAGCTCCAATGCATATCTCCTTTTCACATTTATATTTTCTCAACTGGTTTGTGCTAAGCTAGGCTAAAGATGATTTGTTTTTCCTTTAATGCTGAGCTGAGTTAAACACTTTTGGTGTAACACACGAACAATAGCTACAAACCAAAAAACTGTTTAAATGGCTATAATAACAGCGACTAACTACAAAGCTAGCAGCTATAGTTGGATAAGCTGTTTGTAGCTAACACAACCTAAACTAGCCAAAGTTATTAAGCTAACGATAATAATAACTAACATAACATTTTGTGAGCTGTACACCAGTTACCAACAAAGACAAAATATTACATGTAAATCAGAGTTTTTCGAAGGTGTTTTCTTTTCTCTTTTTCGTTGTGCTGGCTTAACATATTTCCCCTGTATCCAGTCTTTGTGCTAAGCTAAGCTAGACATGTCCTATGTCTGTACTGAATACAGAGAGGAAACTGAAACGTGTGACCAAAAGATTGTAAAACATCTGACTTTTTTAACTTTTAACTACAAAATTTGTAATAAAACGTCTAAAGTAACTATGGAAGAGTTTGATTACAGCGCTCATGCTCAGTTAACTCTACAGTTGCTACAGCGTCTTAATCTACTCGGCTAGTTTTATGCAAATTTGAAACTTCTCTAAATCTAACATGTAACACTGGCATCTATAGCTAACATATTTATGTAAACGTTACGGAGTTGTTGTGCTTGTTAAGATATTTCCACACCAAGTCCAAATGAATGTGGAGAATATGCATACGAAGTCAAAGAGGAAGATACATTATTGTGGTTCTGTTGCTACTTGCAAGCAAAAGATGTAATTTTGTGAAAAAGTTTCACAGTTGTATTATTTATTCTGAGATTTTGCTGTCAGAAATTAGCATTTAACAGAAATCCTTTAACAAGAGAAAGTGTTTACTTTTGTCTTGGATTTGGGGTTGTTTTTTATTTCAGAATTACAATCTGGACTCTGGAAAAATTTATTTCAGGAACCGTCGTAATCAAAAGGTCAATTTAATTTGAAGTCAAGTATCAGCTAACCAATAATCAGTCCATCCCCAGTATGTATTCCTACTGCTACTATTTGGCAAACATTACAAAAAAAACCTCTCTCTCTCTCTCTCTCTCTCTCTCTCTCTCTCTCTCTCTCTCTATATATATATATATATATATATATATATATATATATATATATATATATACTATAGTCTAAACAGCTGTATGAAAAATGACTTCCTTTAAAGTGACTAAGAATCAAAGTGGAACTATTCCATGTACAGTACAAACTATTAGTGACAAGTAATAACAAAGAAAGCCACATAAGTACAGAGTGATGTTAGCATGCAGCTTCAGGAACATTTCATATTTTTAAAAATAAAGGTTTGAATTACAATTATTTCTATTTTTATATATATAAATTCCTCAAATGCTTAATACATTTTCAAATTTATTTTAAATGTTTACAATATATTAAAGACCTGCTTTGTCAAGTTAATGCCACTTCATCTGTCACTGTTCATCACATTTAAGTCTTTTCTAATTCAGCACAATGTTTCAGATATTTTAGCCACACGAAGCAGAGCCAGCAGGGAAAATATTATTCTCAACAGTGTCATATCACTGGTGCTTGTATGTAAATTGGAATGTGTTTTAATTTGAAGCTGTTAATATTTGGTCACGTGCATCATCACAAATCAAGACAGTTTATGTTTTCACAGTCATTCCAACGTCTGATTATATTTTGTGTGATTATTTGGTCACCACTTAAATGTAAACACGAACCATGAGCCTATCGGGATCCATTGAAAAGCTAAAACACGTCTATGTGCTAAAGAAGACAGATTTAATTGCCCCCAATAAAAAGGTTAAAATATGAACAAAAGAAAATGTGATCATTCTGACTCATCATATTAAAGGAACATGTCTTTGAGAGTCTTGACCAACTGAAATGAAACAGACAGATTGGTTGGTTTCTCTGGAATTTGAGATCTGATCAACGCTGCATCAAAAGACCCATTATTTGTCAGGATCCCTGTCTGACCCACTGGCCTGCCTCCAGACACCTCCCATGGCCACACCCCTAATTGATGCACAGCTGCGGACAATCTAGCTCTTCCACCAGCAGTATATCAACCCTGGTCCTGCAGGCTGGGGTTGTCAGTCCGTATCGTCTTCTGCCTGGTGCACATTGTCGCTCTGCCTACCTCCAGTGTCGAGCCACGGGACTTCACATTGTCGCTCTGCCTACCTCCAGTGTCGAGCCACGGGACTTCACATTGTCGCTCTGCCTACCTCCAGTGTCGAGCCACGGGACTTCACATTGTCGCTCTGCCTACCTCCAGTGTCGAGCCACGGGACTTCACATTGTCGCCCCGGACTTCACATTGTCGCTCTGCCTACCTCAGTGTCAGCCACGGGATCACATTGTCGCTCTGCCCCAGTGCGACCACTTCACATTGTCGCTTGCCTACCCAGTGTCGGCCACGGATTCACATTGTCGTTGCCACCTCCAGTCGGCCACGGACTCACATGTCGCTGCCTACCTCCAGTGTCGAGCCACGGACTTCACATTGTCGCTCTGCCTACCTCCAGTGTCGAGCCACGGGACTTCACATTGTCGCTCTGCCTACCTCCAGTGTCGAGCCACGGGACTTCACATTGTCGCTCTGCCTACCTCCAGTGTCGAGCCACGGGACTTCACATTGTCGCTCTGCCTACCTCCAGTGTCGAGCCACGGGACTTCACATTGTCGCTCTGCCTACTTCCAGTGTCGAGCCACGGGACTTCACATTGTCGCTCTGCCTACCTCCAGTGTCGAGCCACGGGACTTCACATTGTCGCTCTGCCTACCTCCAGTGTCGAGCCACGGGACTTCACATTGTCGCTCTGCCTACCTCCAGTGTCGAGCCACGGGACGTCACACCGTTGATTCGGCTGCTTCCTGTGTAGGACCACGGGCTCCACACATTCCTGTCCTCTCATAGGGGTTGAAATAAATCTGTATACCGGATACTGTCTCCTGTGGTATTGCTATTGGGTCCTAGCCTTGAACTCCCGTGACATTATTTGGGCTATTTATGGTCTATTTATTATCTTTAGGTCCATCTGTAAGTCACAACTCAAGTAGCAGTTGTTTTATGGTTCCAAGCCAAGGAAGCAAGAACAAAGGTGTCCCACAGGGCTGCATTCGTGATCCTCTTCTATTCACTATTTACAAAAATAATATATAAATAATCAGTCACTTCACTGTCTTCTTGTACACAGGGTTCCCTTGAAGAAAAGGCCACCTCAATAATTAATTAATTAACATCAACATCCGGTCTCGCTACCTCCTCCAGAACCACTTGTGCTCCTGTGCAGCAACTTGTGAGCTCAGTGTCTCATTTAAGAACAGTCAATGTTATCTGCAAGGCTCCGTCCTCGGTCCTCTTCTAGTCACTACGATGTATAATCCCCCATCTGTATCCAAAATCATAAATCAATGTGCAAAAAATATCTCTAAAATTGAAAGCAACTCTGGAACAATCTGAGTTTAAAACTGTCACAGTGAAAACATCGTAATAAAGAATCATCAGAAGGATTCAGCTACAACGAAAACCTTTAAGATTTAAAAAATGATATTTTACTGCTGAGGATGAACATAGTTACCTGGTTGATACTATAAACATACAAATTCAGACATTTTAAATTGATCTGTAACGGGTTGGGTAGGTCAAATAAAGCTGACTATTTCCTTAAATTGCTCCTTTTCTCATGCTGCAAAACAAATCTTTTACATAATCCATATCCATGGTCTACTTCTGACGAACACGTGATAAACAAACAGCACGAAGCAAAGTCATGTTTTCTGCTACCGTCATCTCAGCCAGTGCAAAATATTATATTACTCCAGTAAGGAAAAATAAGGCAAAGAATTTTAGAGCTGAAACAATTCGTCAATCAACAAAAAATAATCAATTGCTGTACTGATTATTGAACTACAAAACATTTGCTACTTTTATCTGAATAAGATCTTTAGAAATGCAACGCCTATAGGGTTTACAAAACAAATGATTAATCAATTAATTGTAATATAAATAAAACTGGTTGGAAGTTACAGCTTCAAGAATTCACGTCAAACTAATGTGTTGATTCTCAAACGGCCGACATGTTTTCTTTCATACAGACGAACACTGCAGCAGCGAGTGTTATTGATAACTTCTTCTTCACTCATATCTTTGACATGAAGTGAAACATGTTGCTCAACATGTTGCTCAACATGTTGAGCAACATGTTGAGCAACCACTGATATGACGACTGACTCATCATTTAGGACATTTACTGTAAACACTGTAGGAAAATAAATCAATACTTTTACAAAAGTACGGTATTGAAGTATAATCTGGAAGTTCTTGTACTTTACTTTTCTATTCTACTTGATACTCCAACACATTTCTGAGGGAAATATTACTCTATTTGCTACATTCACTACATTTATTTGACAACTTAAGTTGTTTTTTACTCTGACAGTAAATTTGTTACATGCAAAACACATCAACAACTATAATAATATAAACTTTGACTTGAAGTATATGTGGATGTTTATACTTCTGTACTTTAACTCAGTAAGTCTTTTGTATTTTTACACTGTGGTATTACTGCTTTCATTGAAGTAGAGTATCAGAGTGGATCGGTTCCTCAGCAGGAAACAGAACCACAATCCAGCTTTAAATCAATGGATGACATTTCAAATAATGAAAATGATAACTTCCAGTTAAGCTCTTGGATGGAGATGATGGATGTTTGAAAACCTCTCAACTGATGAATGAATCGTCCAGCTGACTTTAAGAGTCAGAGTCTTTGTGGAAGACCTTTTCACTTCTTATTGCGTTTCCCTCCAGAACTCCGTGACGTCTGAGGCCTTCAGGGGAACCGACCAGCGGACATCCGGACAGTGGTATGAGGGCGGCGCTGGATGGGTGAGTTCCCAGTGAGGTCACTTCCTGTGTAGTCCTCAGGCCCTAGTGAAGCTGGGTAACACCAGAACCACAACGGCTGCCACGGCAACCGCTGCCACCGCCAGGTTCCAGCCTTTGGTGTCACCGCGCTGAGGAAGAGATGGAATAAGATGAGTGGAGATGAGAGAGGAAGAAGAGAAGAAAAGACTCCTGGACTCCGAAACATGATGAACAATAAACATTTTATACAATAATAAATAAACATTTTGAGGACGATGCATTTGAAGATGCTGATCTTGTGTGGCAGCAGATTTATGAAACCACTGACATATGATTATTCTAATATAATTGCTGAAAATAATTACGAAAAATTCAGAAGAACTTAAATAAACAAAAATTAATTTGTATATGTCAAACAACAAATATATGTCAAATATATAAAAATAATAACGGTGAGTCAGAACTAACTGAGCTAGAAATCCAAAACCATAAAAAAGCCGTCTTGAATATAGTCAAGTCATAGTTTGTTATGATTGAATTAATTCATTATAATAATTGTGAAAAAGTTATCATGATGAAGTTGAAGAAAACATTAGTTTCCCTTTTTGGACGCGAAGGACCAAGAAGAGAAAATGTTGTATGTTGGACAGAATGTAAAGAACTCTGAGAATAATTTGTTATATTGGGCTTCACGAATAAATATCGGCCGCGTTCACTCTCTCTATCGGCCGCGTTCACTCTCTCTATCGGCCGCGTTCACTCTCTCTATCGGCCGCGTTCACTCTCTCTATCGGCCGCGTTCACTCTCTCTATCGGCCGCGTTCACTCTCTCTATCGACCGCGTTCACTCTCTCTATCGACCGCGTTCACTCTCTCTATCGGCCGCGTTCACTCTCTCTATCGGCCGCGTTCACTCTCTCTATCGGCCGCGTTCACTCTCTCTATCGGCCGCGTTCACTCTCTCTATCGGCCACGTTCACTCTCTCTATCGGCCACGTTCACTCTCTCTATCGACCGCGTTCACACTCTCTATCGGCCACGTTCCACACTCTCTATCGGCCACGTTCACACTCTCTATCGGCCGTTCACTCTCTATCGGCCGCGTTCACACTCTCTATCCCACGTTCCAACACTTCTATCGGCCACGTTCACTTCTATCGGCCGTTCACTTTCTGTCGCCACGACACTCTATCACCGCGTTCACTCTCTATCGGCCACGTTCACTCTCTGTCGGCCACGTTCACACTCTCTTCGCCACGTTCACTTCTTCGGCCACGTCACTTCTATCGCCCTCACTCTCTATCGGCCACGTTCACTCTCTATCGGCCACGTTCACTTTCACACTCTCTATCGGCCACGTTCACACTCTCTGTCGGCCACGTTCACTCTCTCTATCGACCGCGTTCACACTCTCTATCGGCCACGTTCACACTCTCTGTCGGCCACGTTCACACTCTCTATCGGCCACGTTCACTCTCTCTATCGACCGCGTTCACACTCTCTATCGGCCACGTTCACACTCTCTGTCGGCCACGTTCACACTCTCTATCGGCCACGTTCACTCTCTCTATCGGCCGCGTTCACTCTCTCTATCGGCCACGTTCACACTCTCTGTCGGCCGCGTTCACTCTCTCTATCGGCCACGTTCACACTCTCTGTCGGCCACGTTCACTCTCTCTATCGACCGCGTTCACACTCTCTATCGGCCACGTTCCAACACTCTCTATCGGCCACGTTCACACTCTCTATCGGCCGCGTTCACTCTCTCTATCGGCCACGTTCACTCTCTCTATCGGCCACGTTCACACTCTCTGTCGGCCGCGTTCACTCTCTCTATCGGCCACGTTCACACTCTCTGTCGGCCACGTTCACTCTCTCTATCGACCGCGTTCACACTCTCTATCGGCCACGTTCCAACACTCTCTATCGGCCACGTTCACACTCTCTATCGGCCGCGTTCACTCTCTCTATCGGCCACGTTCACTCTCTCTATCGGCCACGTTCACACTCTCTGTCGGCCGCGTTCACTCTCTCTATCGGCCACGTTCACACTCTCTGTCGGCCACGTTCACTCTCTCTATCGACCGCGTTCACACTCTCTATCGGCCACGTTCCAACACTCTCTATCGGCCACGTTCACACTCTCTATCGGCCGCGTTCACTCTCTCTATTGGCCATGTTCACTCTCTCTGTCGGCCACGTTCACTCTCTCTATTGGCCATGTTCACTCTCTCTATCGGCCACGTTCACTCTCTCTATCGGCCACGTTCCAACACTCTCTATCGGCCACGTTCAGTCTCTCTATTGGCCACGTTCCAACACTCTCTATCGGCCACGTTCACTCTCTCTATCGGCCACGTTCACTCTCTCTGTCGGCCGCGTTCACTCTCTCTATCGACCGCGTTCACACTCTCTATCGGCCACGTTCCAACACTCTCTATCGGCCACGTTCACTCTCTCTATCGGCCACGTTCCAACACTCTCTATCGGCCACGTTCACTCTCTCTATCGGCCACGTTCACTCTCTCTGTCGGCCGCGTTCACTCTCTCTATCGGCCACGTTCACTCTCTCTGTCGGCCACGTTCACACTCTCTATCGGCCACGTTCCAACACTCTCTATCGGCCACGTTCACACTCTCTCGGCCACGTTCACTCTCTCTATCGACCGCGTTCACCTCTCTATCGCCGTTCACTCTCTCTATCGCCCGTTCCACACTCTCTATCGGCCACGCACCTCTCTATCGGCCACGTTCACACTCTCTATCGGCCACGTTCACTCTCTCTATCGGCCACGTTCACTCTCTCTATCGGCCACGTTCACACTCTCTATCGGCCACGTTCACACTCTCTATCGGCCACGTTCACTCTCTCTATCGGCCACGTTCACACTCTCTATCGGCCACGTTCACACTCTCTGTCGGCCACGTTCACTCTCTCTATCGACCGCGTTCACACTCTCTATCGGCCACGTTCACTCTCTCTATCGGCCACGTTCACACTCTCTATCGGCCACGTTCACTCTCTCTATCGGCCACGTTCACACTCTCTATCGGCCACGTTCACTCTCTCTATCGGCCACGTTCACACTCTCTATCGGCCACGTTCACTCTCTCTATCGGCCACGTTCACTCTCTCTATCGGCCACGTTCACACTCTCTGTCGGCCACGTTCACTCTCTCTATCGGCCACGTTCACACTCTCTCGCCAGCACTCTTCGCCACGTTCACTCTCTCTATCGGCCACGTACCCACTCACACTCTCTGTCGGCCACGTTCACTCTCTCTATCGACCGCGTTCACACTCTCACCCACCCCCACTCTATCGGCCACGTTCACTCTCTCTATCGGCCACGTTCCAACACTCTCTATCGGCCACGTTCACTCTCTCTATCGGCCACGTTCACTCTCTCTGTCGGCCACGTTCACTCTCTCTATTGGCCATGTTCACTCTCTCTATCGGCCACGTTCACTCTCTCTATCGGCCACGTTCCAACACTCTCTATCGGCCACGTTCACTCTCTCTATTGGCCACGTTCACACTCTCTATCGGCCACGTTCACTCTCTCTGTCGGCCACGTTCACTCTCTCTATCGGCCACGTTCACTCTCTCTATCGGCCACGTTCACACTCTCTATCGGCCACGTTCAATCTCTCTGTCGGCCACGTTCACTCTCTCTGTCGGCCACGTTCACTCTCTCTGTCGGCCACGTTCACACTCTCTATCGGCCACGTTCACTCTCTCTGTCGGCCACGTTCACTCTCTCTGTCGGCCACGTTCACACTCTCTATCGGCCACGTTCACTCTCTCTATCGGCCACGTTCACTCTCTCTGTCGGCCACGTTCACTCTCTCTGTCGGCCACGTTCACTCTCTCTGTCGGCCACGTTCACTCTCTCTGTCGGCCACGTTCACTCTCTCTATCGGCCACGTTCACTCTCTCTGTCGGCCACGTTCACTCTCTCTATCGGCCACGTTCACTCTCTCTATCGGCCACGTTCACACACTCTCTGTAGTTTAGTGGTATATTGTTGGTTCATTCCTCAGCGCCCCCTAGCTGCATTGCTCAGACAGCAGTTTGCGCTTATGTTGCCTTGAGATTTTTCAGGTGAGACGCTAGGGAACGCAATAACATGGATCAAGATCTTGAACAGCCCAAAGTGTCTGTGTTCATGTCGTTGTGTGGACTATGTTTGTGCCGATTAGCCACTTGGATTTGAACCCCATGATTCAGCCACTCTGTGATGCTAAAAGAAGCAGAGCGTCTGGTAGAGAATGAAGGGCATGGCCATACCTGGTCCTCTCTAGGAAGCCAGTTCCTCCCACCAGCACCAAATCAAGGCCACTATAACAATCATTCCTATGAAGGGGGTGGAGAGGACAGGGAGCTCAGAAGGACCAGTGCAGTTCTGGGAAAAAGACAAAAGGTAGGAGTGTAGGGGGGCATGAAGAGTGTGGTAAGAGAAAATAAAACCATAAAATAATCTGAATAAAAAATTCAGAACGTGTCGGGAAGAAAGGCGAGTGTGGAGAAAAGAAAAACAACAAAAGACAGATAATATAATAGGTAGAAAAGAAGAGAAATATTGATAGACAGGCAAGTTGAGCATCAAAACCATCAAATTAACAGAGAATTTGATAAAGTTCATTGAAAAGTTTGTGTGAAAACAAAGTGACGGCGAACAGATAAGAACATGACGATGAAGGGAACCAGAAAGAGCAAGCATTTAGAAGAATACGTCAAAGATGGTTAAGACCTCTTGTAGAAATTCATCACCACCAGAGTCGTTAAAAACAGTTAGAAACATCTACATCTCGTCATTTAAAGATCTCTGCCGCGACTTTGAAGTAGTGCCTTGCAATCGACAAGGGAAAAGGTTTCACCTTAAGGTAAACTACAACTATGGAGGACAAGAAGGTAAGTGAATGATAGAATGCCGAGGAGCAGAGGTGGGACCAAGTCAAGACTCACATGTTAAGAAAGGAAAATCACAAGTTTAGTCTCAATACTTGGCACTAAACTCCTGTTCTTTGTCCAGTTCCACATTTAGACAGGAGTCTCCAGTCAAATCTCAGAAAGGCAAGACAAGAAAATCAAAAAGCGCCCGTATGTGTACAGATTGTAAAGTCATCACAGGCAAATTTGTTATTTGTGATTTTGGGCAATACAAAATAAATTTAATTGAGTTGAAATTTAATTATGGATGGATGGCACCTAAATGGATGGTGCCCCTATGGATGGAGGTGTCCCTATGGATGGAGGTGCCCCTATGGATGGATGTGCCCGTATAGATGGATGTGCCCCTATGGATGGATGACGCCTCTATGAATGGATGGCCCCACTATGGATGGATGGTGTCCTTATGGATCGTGCCCCTATGGATGGATGGTGCCCCTATGGATGGATGGTGCCCCTATGGATGGATGTGCCCGTATAGATGGATGGTGCCCCTATGGATGGATGGTGCCCCTATGGATGGATGACGCCTCTATGAATGGATGGCCCCACTATGGATAGTTGGTGATCTCTATGGATGGTTGGTGCCCCTACAGATGGATGGTGCCCCTACGGATGGATGGCCCCCCTATAGATGGTTGCCGCCCCTTATGAATAGTTGGTGCCTCTACAGATGGTTGGTGCCCCTATGGATGGATGGCCCTCCCTAAGAATAGTTGGTGCCCCTGTAGACCATAGGGGTATGGTTGGATGGTGCCCCTATGGATGGATGGCACCTTTATGGATGGATGGCACCTTTATGGATGGATGGCCCCCCTATGGTTTTGACACTCCAGGTCAAGTTTCAGACTAGAGTCTGTCAGATTTGTGAAACTGGTCCACACCTCTGGACACGAGTGAGGTCAGAGAAACAGAATCCAAATTTTTGTGTTTGGATTGAACTGTCTGTAATGAGATGGTCCACACATGATGTGTTGTCAGCCAATCAGACGGACCTCTGCTGTCAATGCGCTTCTCATCAGTTGACGAGTGAGTAACCCTCTGAGACCCTGAGGGCGGTACGGAGGAAGCAGCGTGTTTGAGCAGAAGTAGAAACAGACAGATGTTGAGAAAAAGCTCAAAACCAGCAACACCAGCAGAGCTGAAGCAGAATGACTGATGAGGAAACGAGAGGGTTTCAGCTGCTGTCGCCCAGGTGACCACAGTTCAGACAGAAGATACTACTTACCTGAGTAGTTTAGTTATTCTAGACATATTGTATGTTATACTTTATTTATATTGTATATTTTTGCTGTGTAGTTTGGTATATTTATGGTGTATTATAATATATTCCATGTATTGTGTATTTCATAGATCTATATCTCTCTGCAAGTGTTGACATGTTTATTTATTTACTGTGTTTGAATGTATCTTAACCGTTTGTACCCGAGACCCGGCACTCTAAAGAACCAACTTCACCAAGAACCTTTGAGACGATGAAACAGAATAGATGGTTTGAACCACACCAGGGCCATTGACCTTTGACCTTTGACCTCTCACCTGTGACTTCCCGCCCACCAGCTCCTGCAGCTCGGCCCTGCAGCGCTGCAGCTCCTGTTGCAGCGACGCTCGCTCCCGCTGGCTGTCGGCGTACAGCTGCTGCAGGTCCACCAGCTCGCCCTTCAAGCTGTCGCACTGACAGGCAGACAGACAGACAGAGAGACAGGCAGACAGAGAGACAGGCAGACAGAGAGACAGGCAGACAGACAGAGAGACAGGCAGACAGAGAGACAGGCAGACAGAGAGACAGCAGGCAGACAGACAGACAGAGAGACAGGCAGACAGAGAGACAGAGAGACAGGCAGACAGACAGACAGAGAGACAGACAGACAGACAGAGAGACAGGCAGACAGAGAGACAGGCAGACAGAGAGACAGGCAGACAGACAGAGAGACAGACAGACAGAGAGACAGACAGAGAGACAGAGAGACAGGCAGACAGAGAGACAGAGAGACAGACAGACAGAGAGACAGGCAGACAGAGAGACAGACAGAGAGACAGGCAGACAGAGAGACAGGCAGACAGACAGAGAGACAGGCAGACAGAGAGACAGACAGACAGAGAGACAGGCAGACAGAGAGAGAGACAGACAGAGAGACAGAGAGACAGACAGACAGAGAGACAGGCAGACAGAGAGACAGGCAGACAGACAGAGAGACAGGCAGACAGACAGACAGAGAGACAGACAGAGAGACAGAGAGACAGACAGACAGAGAGACAGGCAGACAGAGAGACAGACAGACAGAGAGACAGGTAGACAGAGAGACAGGCAGACAGAGAGACAGACAGACAGAGAGACAGGCAGACAGACAGACAGACAGAGAGACAGGCAGACAGAGAGACAGACAGACAGAGAAACAGGCAGACAGACAGAGAGACAGACAGACAGAGAGACAGGCAGACAGAGAGACAGGCAGACAGACAGAGAGACAGGCAGACAGAGAGACAGGCAGA
>JACSYO010000915.1:0-7500 GCA_016806645.1 Ophiodon elongatus | reverse complement strand
ATACTTATAGTAGGCGTTTAGCGTTGTGTAATTGTGTAATTGTGTCACATAAAACATGTATTACTTCTACATCAATGTTTCTCTTGGTTTTCATTCAGCGGTGGAAGCGGCCTCAGTAACATGGGCCCTGCTGCGTTCTGACTAATCTTCTCATAATCTCTCAATCTGTGAACTTTATGAATGTACAGTCACGCTTCAATTCAATTCAAATGAAATGTGGTTTGTTTGTATCCACAAAGGTCACAAACATCCCAGAATGCACGGCGACAGGAGCATGAATCAGAGAAGAGGCGTCTGGACACAACTCACTTCCGCTTGGACGCCATGAGACGTGTCCTCTGCTCGTCTCAGGTGGACCTGCAGGACGCTGAGCTCCGAGCTGCAGGCCCACGAGGAGTCCGGGTGCTGCAGGTGCCCCGGGTGCCCCGGGTGCTGCAGGTGCCCCGGGTGCCCCGGGTGCTGCAGGTGCTCCGGGTGCTCCGGGTGCTGCAGGTGCTCCGGGTGCCCCGGGTGCTCCGGGTGCTCCGGGTGCTCCGGGTGCTCCGGGTGCTCCGGGTGCCCCGGGTGCTCCGGGTGCCCCGGGTGCTCCGGGTGCTCCGGGTGCCCCGGGTGCTCCGGGTGCTCCGGGTGCTCCGGGTCCTGGTGGTCGGAACTGGACTGAGACAGGGTGATGTAGGAGTCCGCCTTCACCTGCTCATGCTCAGAGTCAGCGACTGCCAGGTACACGGCATCACACCTGTTCGGAGGACGGGGGTTAGATTTGAAGGAATGTGTAACGGGGGGCGGGGGGGGGGGGGGGGGCAGAAGGACAGAAGTCCAGGCTCGTTACCGGGGACCAGTCAGAGAGCTAGTGCTGGGAGGTCTGGTATGGTCTGGAGAACCTTCTGGTAGTGTGTGTGTGTGAAGCTGTGACTTAAATACTGAAGGGAGGGAGTAAAGTAGAGAGGACAGGTGAGACTGATGAGCTGATCAGGTGGGTGTGACTAACAGGTGGGTGTGGGGTGTCACTAACAGGTGGGTGTCACTAACAGGTGGGTGTGACTAACAGGTGGGTGTCACTAACAGGTGGGTGTCACTAACAGGTGGGTGTGGGGTGTGACTAACAGGTGGGTGTCACTAACAGGTGGGTGTCACTAACAGGTGGGTGTGGGGTGTCACTAACAGGTGGGTGTGACTAACAGGTGGTGTGGGTGTCACTAACAGGTGGGTGTGACTAACAGGTGGGTACAACAGGTGGGTGTCACTAACAGGTGGGTGTACTAACAGGTCACTAACAGGTGGGTGTGACTAACAGGTGGGTGTCACTAACAGGTGGGTGTGACTAACAGGTGGGTGTCACTAACAGGTGGGTGTGGGGTGTGACTAACAGGTGGGTGTCACTAACAGGTGGGTGTCACTAACAGGTGGGTGTGACTAACAGGTGGGTGTCACTAACAGGTGGGTGTGACTAACAGGTGGGTGTCACTAACAGGTGGGTGTCACTAACAGGTGGGTGTCACTAACAGGTGGGTGTGGGGTGTCACTAACAGGTGGGTGTCACTAACAGGTGGGTGTCACTAACAGGTGGGTGTCACTAACAGGTGGGTGTCACTAACAGGTGGGTGTGACTAACAGGTGGGTGTCACTAACAGGTGGGTGTCACTAACAGGTGGGTGTCACTAACAGGTGGGTGTCACTAACAGGTGGGTGTCACTAACAGGTGGGTGTGACTAACAGGTGGGTGTCACTAACAGGTGGGTGTGACTAACAGGTGGGTGTCACTAACAGGTGGGTGTCACTAACAGGTGGGTGTGACTAACAGGTGGGTGTCACTAACAGGTGGGTGTACTAACAGGTGGGTGGGGTGTCACTAACAGGTGGGTGTCACTAACAGGTGGGTGTCACTAACAGGTGGGTGTGACTAACAGGTGGGTGTCACTAACAGGTGGGTGTCACTAACAGGTGGGTGTGACTAACAGGTGGGTGTACTAACAGGTGGGTGTCACTAACAGGTGGTGTGGGGTGTCACTAACAGGTGGGTGTGACTAACAGGTGGGTGTCACTAACAGGTGGGTGTGACTAACAGGTGAACTGAGTGAGCTGATTGGTGAGTGAGAGACAGAGGCAGGAGAGGATAGAAGCTGGACTGTGACAGATTGGCTGTTTTATAAAAGTGATGGTGACAGAACAACCTCTAACAGTGAGCTAGTGATGTCAGCAGGTTGATTGACAGCTGGTTGGACCACTCACGTGTCTCGTTGCTGCTGCAGTTGCTCCACTTTGATGTTAAGATCTTTGTTGTCGTTGTTTAAAAACTGACGTTCATCAGTCAAAGAGAAAAACTCGTCCTTCAGATGACTGCTGTCCCCTGAACACAGATATATGTCACATGATCAGTCACCTGACTCACCTGTGTACTGTGTACTGTGTACCTGTCTACTGTGTACCTGTGTACTGTGTACTGTGTACCTGTCTACTGTGTACCTGTGTACTGTGTACTGTGTACCTGTCTACTGTGTACCTGTGTACTGTGTACTGTGTACCTGTGTACTGTGTACTGTGTACCTGTCTACTGTGTACCTGTGTACTGTGTACTGTGTACTGTGTACCTGTGTACTGTGTACTGTGTACCTGTGTACTGTGTACTGTGTACTGTGTACCTGTGTACTGTGTACCTGTGTACTGTGTACTGTGTACCTGTCTACTGTGTACTGTGTACTGTGTACCTGTGTACTGTGTACCTGTCTACTGTGTACTGTGTACCTGTGTACTGTGTACTGTGTACCTGTGTACTGTGTACCTGTGTACTGTGTACTGTGTACCTGTGTACCTGTGTACTGTGTACCTGTGTACTGTGTACCTGTGTACTGTGTACTGTGTACCTGTGTACCTGTGTACTGTGTACTGTGTACTGTGTACCTGTGTGCCTGTGTACCTGTGTACTGTGTACTGTGTACCTGTGTACCTGTGTACTGTGTACCTGTGTACTGTGTACTGTGTACCTGTGTACTGTGTACTGTGTACCTGTGTACCTGTGTACTGTGTACTGTGTACTGTGTACCTGTGTACTGTGTACTGTGTACTGTGTACTGTGTACCTGTGTACCTGTGTACTGTGTACTGTGTACTGTGTACTGTGTACCTGTGTACTGTGTACCTGTGTACTGTGTACTGTGTACTGTGTACCTGTGTACTGTGTACCTGTGTGCCTGTGTACCTGTGTACTGTGTACTGTGTACCTGTGTACTGTGTACCTGTGTACTGTGTACTGTGTACTGTGTACCTGTGTACTGTGTACTGTGTACTGTGTACCTGTGTACTGTGTACTGTGTACCTGTGTACTGTGTACTGTGTACTGTGTACTGTGTACTGTGTACCTGTGTCCTGTGTCCTGTGTACTGTGTACTGTGTACTGTGTACCTGTGTACTGTGTACTGTGTCCTGTGTACTGTGTACTGTGTACTGTGTACCTGTGTACTGTGTCCTGTGTACTGTGTACTGTGTACTGTGTACTGTGTACTGTGCCTGTGTACTGTGTACTGTGTACTGTGTACTGTGTCCTGTGTACTACTGTGTACCTGTGTACTGTGTACTGTGTACCTGTGTACTGTGTCACTGTGTACCTGTGTACTGTGTACTGTGTATGTGTACTGTGTACTGTGTACTGTGTACTGTGTACTGTGTCCTGTGTACCTGTGTACTGTGTACTGTGTACTGTGTACTGTGTACCTGTGTACTGTGTACTGTGTACCTGTGTACTGTGTCACTGTTTACTGTGTACTGTGTACCTGTGTACTGACTGTGTACCTGTGTACTGTGTACTGTGTACCTGTGTACTGTGTACGTGTACCTGTGTCTGTACTGTGTACTGTGTACTGTGTACCTGTGTACTGTACTGTGTACTGTGTACCTGTGTACTACATGTGTACCTGTGTACTGTGTACATGTGTATACCTGTGTACTGTGTACTGTGTACTGTGTACTGTCTGTACCTGTGTACTACCTGTCTGTGTACTGTGTCCTCTGTGTACTGTGTACTGTGTACTGTCTGTACTGTGTACTGTGTACTGTGTACCTGTGTACTGTGTACTGTGTACTGTGTACTGTGTCCTGTGTACTGTGTCCTGTGTACTGTGTACTGTGTCCTGTGTACTGTGTCCTGTGTACCTGTGTACTGTGTACTGTGTACCTGTGTACTGTGTACTGTGTACCTGTGTACTGTGTACTGTGTACTGTGTCCTGTGTCCTGTGTACTGTGTACTGTGTACTGTGTACCTGTGTACTGTGTCCTGTGTACTGTGTACTGTGTACTGTGTACCTGTGTACTGTGTACTGTGTCCTGTGTACTGTGTACTGTGTACTGTGTACTGTGTACCTGTGTACTGTGTACTGTGTACTGTGTACTGTGTACCTGTGTACTGTGTACTGTGTACCTGTGTACTGTGTACTGTGTCCTGTGTCCTGTGTACTGTGTACTGTGTCCTGTGTACTGTGTACTGTGTCCTGTGTACTGTGTACTGTGTACTGTGTACTGTGTACTGTGTACTGTGTACCTGTGTACTGTGTCCTGTGTACTGTGTACTGTGTACTGTGTACTGTGTACCTGTGTACTGTGTCCTGTGTACTGTGTACTGTGTACTGTGTACTGTGTACCTGTGTCCTGTGTACTGTGTACTGTGTACTGTGTACTGTGTACTGTGTACCTGTGTCCTGTGTCCTGTGTACTGTGTACTGTGTACTGTGTACTGTGTACCTGTGTCCTGTGTCCTGTGTACTGTGTACTGTGTTACCTGACTGTGTTACTGTGTACCTGTGTCTGTTGTACTGTGTACTGTGTACTGTGTACTGTGTACTGTGTGTACTGTGTACTGTGTCCTGTGTACTGTTACTGTGTACTGTGTACTGTGTACTGTGTCCTGTGTCCTGTGTACTGTGTACTGTGTCCTGTGTACTGTGTACTGTGTCCTGTGTACTGTGTACTGTGTACTGTGTACTGTGTACTGTGTACTGTGTACCTGTGTCCTGTGTCCTGTGTACTGTGTACTGTGTACTGTGTACTGTGTACCTGTGTCCTGTGTCCTGTGTACTGTGTACTGTGTACTGTGTACTGTGTACCTGTGTCCTGTGTCCTGTGTACTGTGTACTGTGTACTGTGTACTGTGTACCTGTGTCCTGTGTCCTGTGTACTGTGTACTGTGTACTGTGTACTGTGTACCTGTGTCCTGTGTCCTGTGTACTGTGTACTGTGTACTGTGTACTGTGTACCTGTGTCCTGTGTCCTGTGTACTGTGTACTGTGTACTGTGTACTGTGTACCTGTGTCCTGTGTCCTGTGTACTGTGTACTGTGTACTGTGTACTGTGTACCTGTGTCCTGTGTCCTGTGTACTGTGTACTGTGTACTGTGTACTGTGTACCTGTGTCCTGTGTCCTGTGTACTGTGTACTGTGTACTGTGTACTGTGTACCTGTGTCCTGTGTCCTGTGTACTGTGTACTGTGTACTGTGTACTGTGTACCTGTGTCCTGTGTCCTGTGTACTGTGTACTGTGTACTGTGTACTGTGTACCTGTGTCCTGTGTACTGTGTACTGTGTACTGTGTACTGTGTACTGTGTCCTGTGTACTGTGTACTGTGTACTGTGTACCTGTGTACTGTGTACTGTGTCCTGTGTACTGTGTACTGTGTACTGTGTCCTGTGTCCTGTGTACTGTACTGTTGTTACTGTCTGTTACTGTGTACTGTGTACTGTGTACCTGTGTCCTGTGTACTGTGTACTGTGTACTGTGTACTGTGTACTGTGTACCTGTGTACTGTGTACTGTGTACTGTGTTCCTGCTGCTCTCAGCTCTCAGCCTGATGATCTCCAGCTCGTATTCCTGCGTCGTGGCGTGGAGTCGCTGTAGCTCCGCCTTCAGCCGACACAGCTCCTCCTGCAGGGAGGCGATGTCGTTCTCTCTCTCCTCCGCCGCCTCCTCGGCCCCCTGCTGCAGCATCAGCACCTCCTCCTGAGCCGAGCGGAGCTCCTCCTGCACCTCCTCCAGCTCGCTCTCCTTCTCCTCCTCCAGACTGTCCATCTCCTCCTGGACCGACCGGAGCTGAGCTGGGGGAGGAAGGGGAGGAGGAGGAGGAGGAGGAGGAGGAGGAGGGGGGAGGAGAGGAAGAGGAGGAGGAGGAGGAGGGAGGGGGAGAGAAGGAAAGAGAGGAGGAGGAGGGGGTGAAGAGGAAGAGGAGGAGGAGGAGGAGGGAGGAGAGGAGGAGGGGGAGGAGGAGAGGAAGAGAGGAGGAGGAGGGGGGAGAGGAAGAGGAGAGGAAGAGGAGGGGAAGAGGAAGAGGAAGAGGAGGAGGAGGAGGAGGAAGAGGAGGAGGAGGAGGAAGAGGAGGAAGAGGAGGAGGAGGAGTTTAAGAAAGATGTGTTCTTTGTCAGTTTTCTTTTCTCTGTTAGTTTAGTTTAAGTTTAGTTTAAGTTTAGTTTAAGTTTAGTTTAAGTTTAGTTTAAGTTTAGTTTAAAAACGTGAGAATGCACATTTTGGAAAAAAATATATTTTCATTCCTGGACACTTGTGGAGTCAGCAACAACAATTTTTGGAAAGTTAAATTTAGTTTTTGAAAAGTTGGGACATTTTTTGTTAAAAAGTAAAATGTTCTTTGATTAGTGAGGTAAAAGTGATGACATTTTAAAAAAAGTGGAAACATTTTGGGAAAGTTGGGACATTTCAGATGTTGGAGTGATTTCAGGATTATTTTGCAATTTAAAGACATGAAGCAGAAACATTTATAGACAAATTTTGTAAATGACAACATTTGTTGAAAAAATACATTCAGGAAAGTGAGGATATGTTTTGTTTAAAGAAATTAGAAAACATTTTAAAAGAGAAAACATCTGAAAATTATAATATTGTTTTGGAAACTTTTGGGAAAGTAAAGATATTTTGTAAAATTAGGACAGTTTTAGAAAAGTTGAGACATTTCTGATTTGAGAAAATCAGGATAATTCTTCCAGAAGACATTTCAGAATGTGAAAAGATCATTTTCTTAAAAACAAACATTTTTAGAGAACTTTTTGTGTAAAATACTTTCCAGATGAGGATGTTTTTTTATAAAATCTGAAATTATGATAACGTTTGTGAAATGTGAACATTTTTGCATATTGAGGACGTTTCTGTAACGTGAAGACATTTTGAACTGTGGATGTTTTTCATGTTTCTGTGAATCACGAGGACTTGAACTGAGGAAAGATGTTCTCAGTTATCTTTTCTGTGTAAGTTAAGTTAAGTTAAGTTAAGTTAAGTTAAGTTAAGTTAAGTTAAGTTAAGTTAAGTTAAGTTAAGTTTAAGTTAAGTTAAGTTAAGTTAAGTTAAGTTAAGTTAAGTTAAGTTAAGTTAAGTTAAGTTAAGTTAAGTTAAGTTAAGTTTAGTTTAGTTTAGTTTAGTTTAGTTTAAGTTAAGTTAAGTTAAGTTAAGTTAAGTTAAGTTAAGTTAAGTTAAGTTAAGTTAAGTTAAGTTAAGTTTAGTTTAGTTTAGTTT
>JACSYO010000914.1:40000-88613 GCA_016806645.1 Ophiodon elongatus | reverse complement strand
TACTCTGATCTGATCCGTGACTCTGATCCATGACTCTGATCCATGACTCTGATCCATGACTCTGATCTGATCCATGACTCTGATCCGTGACTCTGATCCATGACTCTGATCCATGACTCTGATCTGATCCGTGACTCTGATCCATGACTCTGATCTGATCCGTGACTCTGATCCATGACTCTGATCTGATCCGTGACTCTGATCCATGACTCTGATCTGATCCATGACTCTGATCCATGACTCTGATCTGATCCATGACTCTGATCCATGACTCTGATCCATGACTCTGATCTGATCCATGACTCTGATCCATGACTCTGATCCATGACTCTGATCTGATCCATGACTCTGATCCATGACTCTGATCTGATCCGTGACTCTGATCCATGACTCTGATCTGATCCGTGACTCTGATCCATGACTCTGATCTGATCCGTGACTCTGATCCATGACTCTGATCCATGACTCTGATCCATGACTCTGATCTGTGATCCGATCCGATCTGTGAGTTTTATGATCCGTTGCCCCACGAGCGTCCTCTGGTTGGGTCGTGTGCAGACTGCACATAGGAAGTCTCTGACCCTCAGCTTGTCCTGGACCACTCAAGTCTTTTGTGAGTCCCCACAATGCACCTGTGTAATCAGATTTATTTATTAAACCTTACCCCAACATTAGTCTAAACCGAACCGCCCAACCTTAAACCAAGTCTTCACCCTAAAATGTAGCGTTTTACATCACAGGGCCTGCAGTCTGTCCCCAAAACGTAGCTGTGTAAACAGATGTGTGTCCCCACACATTAATAAGTAATACACACACACACACACACACACACACACACACACAGTTACATGTAAGTAGAGGGAATAAACAAGCTGACTCTCAAAGGACGCCGTAGCAAAAAAGCTAAATAATCTTTGGCTTTCCCCTCGTTTCACTGAAAGTTCTTACTTTGTTGTCAACGTCTCCTCTGAACGTACAACAAACTTGTTCATAAAGTATTCATAAATGACTCTGTGATAAAGCTCTTGTGTCTGAAAATGTTTTAATTAGTTTATAGACTTGGACTCAATCTGATAATCCTGCGTGCACCTGCTTAGCAGCCACGAGTCACTCTATTCAATTTTCACCCTTTGAAGTATTTAAGCAAATTACATAATTGCATAAATGCATCAATATCATTTCAGTTGCTCAACTCACACTCCTTGCGGGATTAATCATTTAATCGCCGTCCGGTTTCCCCCTTTCCGCCATCGTTTCCACATCAGGATGAATATAGCGAGAGCTTTGCTCTGTGTTTCAGTCTGATTACAGATCCTATCATTTAATGTGGCGATGACGTCAGCCAGCGCCGCCTGGAGCTCCTCAGCTCCTTCAGATGATTGTAGTTCATTAGTGACATGCCCAGACCCCAGGTCACGGGAAGATAATTAGGAAAAGTAACACATTTAATAGGTGCTGGTATTTCAGCACCACTGGTCTGTGGGTGACAGTGTGTTTACAGTCATATAGTTGCACTATGCACATCTATGGAAATGATTTGTTTACTCGAAGCCACAGACAGGAGCTCGAGGAACACTCGCTCCATATAATGGGCTTTTTGCAGAAACCTGCAATGACATCTTTTTTCCCTCTAACGACGGGGCTGAGGTACATAGTGCATTTGTCGGGGACTATTTTCTGCAGTGGATTAATACACATTTGCTTCTCTAGTGAGTAGTTCAGGCTTTGTTACCTCTGTACATGAGATTAAAAGAAAAATATAGAGTATCCTTCTTTGTAGGCAATGTTGTGTGTGTGTTTATTAGTGTGTGCGTGTTCATGTGTGTGTGTGTGTGTTTATTAGTGTGTGCGTGTTCATGTGTGTGTGTGTGTGTTTATTAGTGTGTGCGTGTTCATGTGTGTGTGTGTGTGCGTTTATTAGTGTGTGCGTGTTCATGTGTGTGTGTGTGTGTGTTTATTAGTGTGTGCGTGTTCATGTGTGTGTGTGTGTGTTTATTAGTGTGTGCGTGTTCATGTGTGTGTGTGTGTGTTTATTAGTGTGTGCGTGTTCATGTGTGTGTGTGTGTGTTTATTAGTGTGTGCGTGTTCATGTGTGTGTGTGTGTGTTTATTAGTGTGTGCGTGTTCATGTGTGTGTGTGTGTGTGTGTGTTTATTAGTGTGTGCGTGTTCATGTGTGTGTGTGTGTGCGTGTTCATGTGCATGTGCATGTGTGTGCGTGTGTATGTGCGTGCGTGTATGCGTGCGTGCGTACGTATGTGCGTGCGTGTGTATGTGCGTGCGTGTGTATGTACGTGCGTGCGTGTGTATGTATGTGCGTGTGTGTGTACGTGCGTGCGTGTGTATGTGCGTGCGTGTGTATGTACGTGCGTGCGTGCGTGCGTGCGTATCTATGAACCCACAGCTCCTCAGAGCGACACAGACCGGTGGCTTCTTCTAATGAGCAGACTGTTGTTGGTTACCGTGGCGACCCTGCTTTGGAGCTGGCACTCCCTAAAAGATCTTAAGAACTAATTAAACAATAAAAGTTGCGTTGTTACACAAGAAAGTCCAGATTTATACGAAGCTCAAAGAAAACTACTATTTGTCTTTCTTTTTTTAAACTTTGATCCGTGTGTTCCCTTTGCGTGGTACGGGGCGGGTTAAAGTCGACCAGCCCAGAAGGAAACAATCTCCTATTTATAGACATTCATTATTCCTCCTGCCGCTCTGCCACTGATGGACCTGCAGACACTGTCATCTTCCCTTTGGGAAGTAAATGTGGATTGTTCCCACGCTGATCTACAGATCCTGGAAACAGCTGCAGACTGAGTTGTTAGCTCAGACTCACAGGGAGCGTGACGCTCCGCACACACAACCAGTTGTTGGGCAACGAAGGCTGCAGCTGATGGATTCATCACTCATGGAAACATACTTTGGTTAAGATTGGATGAAGTTCAATATCACAACTACATGGCCCACAATTTATATAAATATGGTGACAAAAAAAACATTTATTGTTAGAAAAGGGGAATTGTTGAGATCTTTCACAAAAGTAGAGGTACCAATACAACAGAAAGTAATATTGTAGTGCAGTAAAAAAGGGTTATGTTTGTATTTGACGTTTCTCATCAGAGTCCATGTCGGGAAGGAGGAGGGAGCTGATGGGGGCTCAAACAACCCAAAAGTCATGGTCGACCTATTTTAACAATACGTTAAACATTAATTAAACCTTCAACCGTAGGTACATGACTTATTCTCACGACAAACCATGATCTTTAACTGAACCATACCAAGACTTTTTGTCATGTTTTTGTTTTGTTTTTCAGATCACATGGTTCACCACATGTTTAAAACTGCGACCATAATAAAAGATATGTTTGCCTCAAAGCGTAATCAGAATGCAGTGAAGTGGCATGGGAATGTAATTATTAGGAGCCAAGGTTACATTTTTCCCTATGAAATATATTGGAGAGAAAGTGTAAAGGAACTTAAAATGGGAATATGCTGTGTGAGATCAGGCTCCGCCCATACATCTCAACCACATTGTATCAGTCATTTCTTTAATGATAACCCTCATCATCGTACCTGTGAAGAAGCACACAAATCTCCCATACCAGCTGATGTTCCTCGCTGGCAGCTCTGACTTTAGGATGACCTCTACTCTCTCTGTGCAGCTACTTTGAAACGTCTTTGCCCGCCTGCTGCCCGCCTGCTGCCCGCCTGCTGCCCGCCTGCTGCCCGCCTGCTGCCCGCCTGCTGCCCGCCTGCTGCCCGCCTGCTGACCGCCTGCTGCCCGCCTGCTGCAGCCATGTTGCTGCTGTCAGTCAGCCGGTCAGGACAAAGCTGATCACGCTGGTTTGTAAATCTCTTTTGTGTTTAGTTTTCTTTTGCCGCTGTAAAATAGTCTTTTTTTTTTACTTCTGCAAGTCTGTGTCAACTTGCCAGAGTTAGATAAACTGCATGTGATGGAAATTCAAGTCAGAATTGATTCACAAAAAAACTAGGAAAACATCTGCTCAAGTAATGAAAAGAACTTGGTGATGAACTTCCATCAAAAGACTAATGATTATATCGAGCATACATTTAGTTTACACTGTTATAATTAATGACTTGATTAAATGCGGCATCCTTGTCGCTCTCCTCATATCTCGGAGGTGTCAGCCACCTTGCTCTCCTCGTTTTCCTGCTCCTCCTGGCCAAATGAATGATGTTAAATCAATGATGGCAGCAGCAGGCGCCGTCTGAATGACTGATCTGAATGACTGATCTGAATGACTGATCTGAATGACTGATCTGAATGACTGATCTGAATGATCCCAGTTGCCTTTTCTGAGAGAAGATGTGTCCGAGCTGCAGGCGGCCTTGAGAGGAACCTTGTGACGAGCCACTACGAGACATTCTGCCTTTTCTCTTATTCAGGGAGAGTTGAACTCTGAAGCTAAAAGATCATTCTGGTTTGTTACAACTTGGCAGTGCTGGAAGAAGTATTCAGATAATATCTCAACATAAAACCACAATTGACTATTCTGTTTCGTTGAATGTTCACGTCATTTTTAGGAGATCAGGTTACAAAATCCTAAATTAGGCAGTAGGATGAAATAGTATTCAACAGTTCAAATCTTAAAATTAGGTTCTGGAATTTCAAAGACTGGACTCCAAATCACAGAATGTTTTATTTTTATGTAAAATGTATAAACACTATCAATTCAGTTTTAAAATGCCAGATGAGAGATGCCGGTAATAAAGTCTCTTTGCACAAGAAAACTGTACCAAAACTACGGCAACCACAGTGGGTCAAAGTGGCTCAGTTGTTGATTCAAACCCTTATGACCTTTCTTTGATTTTAGCAAAGTTTTTACGATATATCAAGACAGAATTAAGGTTTGCTCAAAGGCATCCTGCCAACCCTGATCCTCAGAAGAGTGAACCCTGATCCTCAGAAGAGTGAACCCTGATCCTCAGAAGAGTGAACCCTGATCCTCAGAAGAGTGAACCCTGATCCTCAGAAGAGTGAACCCTGATCCTCAGAAGAGTGAACCCTGATCCTCAGAAGAGTGAACCCTGTCTGGTGTGCAGCAGGCCGACAGTCATACAGGGCTGGAGTCAGTGACACCGGTAGAAGGCGTCCGATGTTGACTTCCACAGACTTTCGCCTCTATTCAATTCAAAGTGAAATCCAGTTTGTTTCAGTGAGAATTGACCACAACAGGTTGAACACAGGACACTTCACGCTGAGCAGCATGTCGTGATGAATGGAACGCAGGTGGACCAGAGCAGGTCTGTCCTTCCCGGGATTCAAACCAGTGGCCATCACAGACCGCTAGACAGCTGGTTTAATATGGCAGACTAATCATGAAGAGGGGTTGGACATACATTATAGTGGTGTCAATCCTTAAATGTAACAGCTTATCAGAGGCCGAAACACTGAAAAGCCTTCAATAAGACGACGAGGAAAGATCAGTTTTTGCGGTGGAATCCTTCTTTTGTTGATTGGGACCGAACCCACCCACCTTCACCACACACCCTCTGTACTAAAACCAATGTAAACCCATCTGCCTCTTTATTAGACGCTCAGGGAAACTGTCGTAGTAAAGAGAGGGAGACATTTTGCATTGGGCTGGTGGGAATGGAAGTTGGACAAACAAACGGGACTTTCAGCCAGGTGTTTGTGTCCCATGGGAAACAACGCTGACTTATTTTACCAAACTATAATCTTTTACTAAACATAACCAAGTAGTTTTGTAGCGTCAATTAACCTAAAAACTAAGTAAACCTACTTTTGGAGTTTATTTTGAAAAGAGTCTATATGCATGTAGCAAGTAACAAAACTGTATTTTTCCCATTTCCCTTGAACTCGTGACCAAGTGGCTGTATTTGACCAGTCAAGGGGGAGAATGTGTTGTTTCTTTCTGCCTCCGTTGCACTCCATAAATGACCTTGGAACTGAACACTGGCATTAGTTTGCTCACCAAAAACAAAATCCAGGACTTGTCGGATCAAACCCAATGGAAATCAATGAACACCTTTAAATAAGCCATTGCCCGAAAGCTTCAAGCTCAGATCCTCGACTGCTTTCACCTTTCCCGAAAGCGTGACGCACTTCTTCAAACAAGTCTCTGTTTCCATCCCCAAACATACACAGCCTGCTCTAGCTCATAATCCCTCAGGCCAGTTTTGATTGGTACTTAAATCTTTGTGCGCCTTCCCCAAGAAAGAAATCAAAAACTCTCGGCCCTGAAATGAGCTAGATTGTGTGAACTTCTTTCCCCCGAGCTTCCCGGGGGCATCAACAGCCGCTCTTTGGCCCCTAACATCTCGGCCCCTGACGCCTGCTTTTAGCTAGATTGAACCCAACTTCAGAATGAACTCATGAGGCTGTGCCACTGCCTCAGAGTCCAGTCCTCTCTGCTACAACAGAACATGTATGTGTATTACTGTACCGTGAATATGGTGTGACTCAAAACTGGGTTGGGTCATGTAGGTGGTTGGGGCCGTTTGTCAACTCTATAGTGACAATGGCCCGTTCCAGGTCATGGGTGGACAGACAGCCTTCCATCAGTCAGCCAGAAAACCAAAGAAGTAGAAGTACTTCTGGGGGGTGTTTCATGCAGACTGCCAGTGAATCCCACTGCTTGTTTATTGTATTGTTCTGTAAATAAAATACAGTAAATTTTCATTGCAGTCCTCTAACTCTCTGTTGTTGATCACACCGAAGAGCAAACCTGAATCCTCTCTAGTGCTCATGCCAAGTGATCTAATTGGTTACAGGTGTGTTCACAGGTGCATTGTGGGTGCAGGTGATGGCTAATTGAGTGTGCTATTTCAGTGGCAGTGTTTAGCATGAAACACACACAGGCTTTTAGTTGTGAATGACTTGTCGAATGCAGATGACTGTTAATGTTCTTATGGTTTATCAAACCTGGCCAATAGATGGACTTCTTGAGTAAGTGCTTTCCATAATTGTGCCACAAGAACCAGATTTATTTCCCTTTCATGCTTTCAGCAGCAAAACCTGCAGTTTTTAGTCCCCTACATTTATTTCACTCCTACAGTTACTGCACGCTTAAAAAAATAAAAACGTTTCCACTAAACTACCTGATGGTATGTAAAATAGGAATTGGTGCTTCCTATTCTGGGGGAAGTGAAACCCAGTGCTTGTCTTTTCTCGTTAGCACCACTGAGGTGCCCTTGAGCAAAGCCCTTCACTCCTAATATCTAATGATGACTTGTATTTGAGTATTTCTATATTGTGTTGTTGGTACCAAAGAATCTGAATATACCACTTACTGTCTTTCTTTAATTGAATCTAACATATAATATCCTTCATTTTCATAGAATGTTTTTAAAATGAGGATTATTTTGCTTGTTAATTCAGGTTGTAAATAATACCAGCCTGACTTATCCACAATCCTTCTACTGATCACGTCAGTGACGTTAGTGAATCTATTGACGAGGACGACTCATCAGACTGAAGCCAGACGTGGCTTGAAGACCATGTTAGTGTAAACCACATTGCCATGACTCCATTTCAGTTTTACATCCGCAGCGGGCCGCTCCGAGGTGGATTAGGGCTTGCTGCTATGAAACTAAAGTTATTCTCAGCCCCATCACGGCCCTGTCCTCAATACCAAAGCACTTTATAAATAGGCAACCAAATAGGGCAGCGTTACATCTGAGCGCTGCCTTGTGTCGTGCAGTCACGCTGAGCTTCGGTTGAGAGGCTCCTTTAAAGATAATCACAGCTTTACAGTGAAGTTACTGAGTTTCATGTGATTTCTTTTTTAGGCTCTTTGTGGGTCAAATATTGCTGTTTGTAAAGCCTAGTTTTCCAATACTATATTAACTTTAAAGCAAATTTTCCAGCTTAAAATGAGTTCCCCTGTGTTCTGCAGGTGTGTGACCGGCTTGGCATCGGTTCGGTCTCAAAAGTGAGAAAACCTGCCGTATAACTCCAGTGGAGACGGTGTCTCCTGCAGCCATGCTGCTCTCTGTCCCAGCTCACCCTCACGTCCAGTCGCTGTGTGTCTCACTGTTAACCACCTCCACTACCCGGAAGCCAGTTAGCAGAGGACACGAGGCTACCACGGAGAACAGGTGAGTATTTTAAATGCTAATGAGGCCGATTTATGGTCTCTTATCTAAAGGGTTCAAATAAAGGGTTCAAATAAATAAAGAAACTTCATTTCCTTGTGTGGCTCCACTGTGTCTGCTGCCCTCTGGAGAACAGTAAAGTAACTGTTAACACTGGATGGTGTCTGTTTCAGAGGCTTGTTTCTGTCACTGAAGATGAACTCCTTCCCCGTGCTGCACCACAGTGCCGTGTGTGTGTGTGTGTGTGTGTGTGTGTGTGTGTGTGTGTGTGTGTGTGTGTGTGTGTGTGTGTGTGTGTGTGTGTGTGTGTGTGTGTGTGTGTGTGTGTGTGTGTGTGTGTGTGTTGGTGGGGAGGGTCAGCTGGTGTTGTGAATCAGGCCGCTGAGGTGTCGAGACACGGCTTCTTCACAACACCAGGGTTCCTCCTCACCGCTTCCTGCTGGGATGAATAGCACAACTACAGATGTAAGTAACTGCTATCTGCAAAGGGTTGTAATTGGAGGAAGTGGATACTGTTTCTTCCTAATATTTCTAGTGTGACTAGTGATTTTCCATGTGCCATAACTTTGGGTAAAAATGTTTGTGCTCATTTGAGTCCATTGCAAATTTTTTTTTGTCAAATTTATTTTCTGTCTTGTTCTCATGTTATTAAAATAGGTGTCAGCATCTTGGAGTATCAAGAATAAGACAAAAGAGGTCAAGAATGATTTCCTTGGTTCTAGAAACAAGTCCAATGGCTAAGGCACTGCCACATCACCATTTTAGAAGTGGTTCGATTCCAGCTGGGACTTTTGTTGCATGTCCAGCCTGATCTCACTTGGTTACATGGTGGCACGTAACGTGTTAAAATTATGTGCCTCATGGACACAAGGCCATTGGAAAGTCAATTAGGACCCTAAGTTGTGGTGGACACACAAAAGACTAATTTAAATAATAGGCTACGTAAATTGTGTTATGCAAGTCAATGTTGACTAATTCTAAATTATTCAAACTAGGCAAGTAATGTTACGTAACCAAGTCGACATTGATTTATTTAAATTTACGTAAGTTGTGCCAGGTCAATGTTAAGTAATTTAAAGTTATGCAGACTACTTTGTTATGTCACAAAGTAAACGTTTTTCAATTCAATGGGCTACGTTAGTTACGTTACATAAATACTACGTTAGTTACGTTAGCTACGTTACATAAGACAACGTTGACTCATTTTAAACTAAACTAAGGTTAAAACCTTATTTGAAATAACCTGGGCTACATCAGTTATTATATAGTTGACTTATTTTAAATGACGTGAGCTATGTCAGCTAGGCTACGCAACCAAGTCAACATTGACTCATTTAAAAATAAGGACTCTACATAAGTTCTCAACCATTTTCTTTTCTTTCCTGTGCTTAAAGTCGTTTTGTTGCCTGAACCTAAATTGTCACCACGTTATGCGTTCAGAGGTTGAAGTCATTACTGTGAGATCACATTGTGCATGTCATACACCTCTTTCCAAATGCTAAATTTGAGATCACGTTACTTGTTGAGATGTTTTGCAACATTTTTATTCAACAATGTTGACGGTCAAATGCATAGTAAAGCATATGCAATTGGCTGAATGGGGCTTTGTCTTGGAAGAGTGCTCTAGCATCAGACAATGGTTGGATTCTGTCCACACAGCTCACCCGTCTGACCAGCTTCTGAACACCGAGATGTCCTTTTCCTATAAGCGTCTCTGGTACTGTAAATGAGTGGTGAATAAACGTCTCGTGAGACTGAAGAACAATCTGTGTCGTTGTCTCATTATTAAAACTCATCAAGGAACATTTGACACTTTCTATAATTAAAAAAAGTACACAATTGTTGCATTGTACAGCTTTTACTAGTTAGATATCTTTTACAGATGCAGATAAATAAAAGCTTGGCAACACAGAAAAATGGATGAAAAAAAGATGAAAGCACAGTGATAATAATATAAAACCATTCTTGTGTCACTGAGAGCTCACGTGTAGCTGGAATGTTTGAGGGGTTGATTTAATTATGAAATGAAACATCACACGCTGGTCTTCTTAATTTGGGATACTTCATTCAGGTAGGAGATGAATAACTTGGTTCCCTCAATATAGTTGTACCTGGGAGAAGAAAGTTAAAGGAAGGAAATGGTTGAAAAGCGGAATTCTTTACAGGCAAAAATCAGAATGTTGGACTGGACCATCTGCTGCATTGACAAAAGCTTATATGGAACAACATGCAAGTCTCATTTACATCATATTCTACAAACATCCACCATTATTAATATATAATATATAATGTAATGTCATTATAGTCCCTGTTCTGCTTTTGTTGTTTTTGCATGTCTACCTTTAATTAGATTCATTTTATCTTGGCATCCCTATCATCTTGCAGTCATAACAGTGAATATTAGGTGATCGGATTATTTAATTTCATGTGGATGATGAAGAGAAGATAAGACGCGTGAGCCCTGGAGGTCTACGTCTTACCTTCTGATAACATCACACCTTCTCTCCTGCATCTGGTGCTCATATTAACACTCCAACAGACCCAACAAACAAGATGAACTAATCAAGGTTACATTTAAAATTAGCTGTTAAAAATTAAATGGGAAGAAAGGAAATATGTGTAAGACCTGCTCATTTTCTCATTCTGGGAGTGCAGCCCGTCGTCAAAGCCTCCAATGGGCATCATGATGATGCTTTTCCCCGTCACATCCTGGAAGGTTCTGGCGATAGGAATGGTCCCCCCCTCACGGATCAGATCAGGATCCACGTCAAAAACTGGGGAGGGTGGGACATTTTATATTCTAGAGTAATGGACATGACTCTACCGCAGATAAAAAAGAAAAAAAAACAAACTCTAGAGGCATTTAACATGAAAAATGAATGCAATGTAAGAGTTATAAAAGAGAAGCCAAAAGCAGTAATAAATGGCAACACCATTAAAAAGGCCAGATAACCGCCTTGAGAAGGTTGTTTCAAAAGCCCGGATGAACTAATCAAACGCTTGTTTTTAAGACATCTTTAAAAAGGAGGGGCCAGCAGGGACCTGGCCAATAAGCTCAGACTACATTGCTAGCATGAAGTTATAAGGTCAGTGATAAAGCTTTATGCAAGACAAAGTCAGGGCCTTTAAAGGGACCAGGGAAGCCTGAAGGACCGTGGCATTTGTTGACTGAACAAAAGCGTTTGACACAGTAAGGGCCGATCGCACTGAGAAACACAGCGTCCGCCAAACCATTGTTTTCCTGTGGCACAGAGGACATGCCATGTGCCGGCGTTTTTAGACGCAGAGTCGCACCACTCGTCAATGTCTCAATTGACCGAGGCAGCCAATCAAATCAAGCAAGAGGCGCGCTTTACTACTTTACCACTGACTTCCTGTTTTGATACCGGTAGATGTGGTAGGAACGGATATTAATATTATTGATTTTTTATAAAGATGACCTACATACGTTTTCCCTCCTCCTTATTTAACAGCAGAGCAACAATAAGAGCTCGATGTCTGCATTGAATCAATCATTATTTGCATTTGATCGCCTGGTTGCAAACGTCCCCGCTCCACGGGCTCATCAGCTGTTTGGCCCAGCTCGCTTTGACAAGGCGTTTTTTAAGCTTCTGTTGCGGCGCGTCTCGTGTGATTGGCCCCTCAGCCAGAGCCTATGGAAGATCACGGTCAAGTACGGGTGCCGTTCCTGAAGATCCGTACCCAATCACAAACAGACAGGGGCGGGGCTATGCAATCGGCGGAGGATAGTGGAGGTGGTCCCTGTTCGAGAACGTTTGTGTCCTGATGACTGTACCCTGATTGCTGACTCAAATGAAGGAACTACAGGCCAGTGTGGGCCGCTTCTCCTCAGTTTCGGCCAAACAATCAAACACAAAGACGTACTGTACTGTACAAAACCTACACCGAGCCCACCATCATCTTTGTCAACGACAAGTTGAGTTACCTTGGAAGTACTCTGTCTTGTGCTGTTGCACCTTGATGATGAAGGTGCAACAGCATGGAACATGAGGATTGTCAAGGCTTGTGCAGCCTTTGGACGTCTACTTAACTAGGTATGGGAAAGGACTGGCACCAAGCAAGAGACCAAAGTGAAAGTCTATCAGCACCCTGCTAAGAAACTTGGACACGTCCAACTGAGATGTCTGAGGTACCACTGATGATCAAGTGGCAGGACAACCGCTGACACCAAAGTCCTCAGCAAGGCCAATATTCCCAGCATCCCCCCCCCTGCTGGCGTAGGCACAGCTCAGACGGACCGGCCATGAGACCGGAACGAACTGCACGAGACTATGATCTGGCTAGTTTACAAATTCAGATTTTTTTTTTACACTAAACTTCAGGTACAGTGCTATAAAGTTCCTTAGGCTTGTGATGCAGTGACTTCATTGCTGATGGGTGGTTTCCGTACCTCTCTTTACAGCAGCCTTCCCAGCCTCGAAGAGAGGATGCTGCGTGTCAGCCAGCCAAGGCTTGGCCCCAATCACCATTGTGACTTTCAGCTTATTGGGACTCTTTCGCTTGGCAAACACTGAGTGAAGGTAATCTGTTACCTAAAGTATCAAACCAACAAGATAAGAGCAGAGATAGTTTATGACAAGAAAGTATTAGCTTGTCCTGAAAAAAAAAAGACATGATTTGGCCATTTTTTTTCAAAGCAGATAATTCACATCCTGTTTACCTGTTTCTTGACCATAGCGGGGTCCATGTTGGGAACTTGTCTAATGGAGAACTTAGCGGTAACCTTAGCAGGGATGACGGTCTTTGTGCCAGGGTCGGAGAAGGCCCCCTCGATGCCATGGATGGTGACGGTGGGGTAGCGCCACATGTGGGCCAACAAGTCCACCTGCAGGAAACACACAAAAACCATTGCGTGTCTTGTTGTGTCCACCTTGCCTTTAACAGATTATTTTGACTGTTTTCAAGACGATAGTCTGACCTTATTGGTGTACATGAGCTGGCTGACACCGATCTTGGTCTTGTAGTTGTTCAAGTCAAATTGGATGTCCTGATACATTCTCCATTCCTCATCAGAGAGGGGAGCTACGGCCTCCCTGATACCTGGAATCAGGATCTTACCGCTGGGGCTGATCAGTGTGTCTAAGACGAGAAGTTAAAAAGAAGAAATTTGATGTGGTTTTAATCCTCATCCTACCAATGTACAAGGACTACCGACTGGGAACTCCAAGAATAAACTACTGTAGGAAACAACAATCATCAAAATGTTAACTTATTTATTCTCAAAAACATTATTAGTCATGTAATTAATGCCCTCTGAGGAAAAGATAAAAACAACAGGTCGAGGGGTTTAAAACATTTAAATATCTTACTTAGTTTGGTCGTTATAAAGTAGGACAATACATTTTCCATATTTATGCCTAGAAGAATCTTGTAATACGATATCAGACACCCCTAAAGTGGACCATACCATTCTTAACCTTAACGTTTGGTGACCGTCTCTTCCGTTGTAGGTTAATGTAAGTAGCACACTTTGTTGCTGACCACAATTACAAAAGTTGTTGTGAGGTCCGTGCCCCATTAGCAGGTGTAGTGGATTAGAATCATCATCATCTACAGACTGGTGACATTACGTTAAACTAGATGTATGTCTTCGGTAGGAACCAGTGGGCTTGGAGCTGAGTGCCAAAGACATTGTCAGGAAGTTGGAAAGTATTGCGAGGTAAGACGTAGACCTCCAGGGCTAACATAATTGTTTGTTGTTGTTTTTTTCATGGTATTTGTTGTTTTTTTCATGGTATTTGTTGTTTTTTTCATGGTATTTGTTGAAAAGGGTTAGGGTTAGATAATGCTAGCCTTATCCTACCGTTCTGGTCAGGTCTCACTTCTAAAGTGAGATTTACCGTTTTAGATACATTCTTAGCCCTGGGGTACCTGGCATATTGCCGAGGCTTGGTCCAGTGTCTTATCTTTTTGTGAGTGACTGAATAAATGAATGTATGAATGTGCACTACCTAAAAAACACACTCACCAAGAATGCCGATAAGGTCGGTCATCGGTTCAATCACGGTGCCTCCGTAAACACCCGAATGTAAATCCTGTTTAGGTCCTTCAACCTGCAATCACACCACAAAAGAGCTGAGTGACACACGCGTGCCCAAGGAATTAGGAAATACTTATTTGAAACTAAATGTTTGCAGTTTGGATTCGTGTTTTTTGTGTGTGTGTTGTGAAATTGCAACCTCAGCAAAGAAGTAGCAGTTGCCCCTGGTGCCGTAGGTGAGGGCGGGCCGTCTGCTGAGCCAGCCGCAGTCTGAGATGATGATGTAATCCACATCCGAGAAGAAGGTGTCCCTCTGCGCCAGGATCATGGCGTCCAGGCCGTTAGAGCCTGTCTCCTCCATGCCCTCGATGACAAACTTCACATTTACCGGCAGCTCCTGGTGGACAGACGGGACAGACAGTGCTACTCCGTCACAAGCTGTTGGAGGAGAATCTTATCTGCAACCAGGCGGCAACCTCCGGTTCTGCCGAGTGAATCCAATGTGGAAGTGTCTTAAAGCTGCATTCTCTCTCCTGACCACCAGGGGGCGACTCCTCTGGTTGTATAGAAGTCAAAGCTTCATGTGTTAAAGCTGCATTCTCTCTCTTGACCACCAGGGGGTGACTCCTCTGGTTGTATAGAAGTCAAAGCTTCATGTGTTAAAGCTGCATTCTCTCTCCTGACCACCAGGGGGCGACTCCTCTGGTTGTATAGAAGTCAAAGCTTCATGTCTTAAAGCTACATTCTCTCTCCTGACCACCAGGGGGCGACTCCTCTGGTTGTATAGAAGTCTATAGAAATGACTCTACTTCTCTCTTGATTTATTCCCTCAGTAAACATTGTAAACATGAGTTTATGTCTCAATCTCTAGTTTCAAGTCTTCTTCAATACAGCATGATGTTCATTTAGTAAATTATGGTCCATTTAGAGTCAAACAGACCATAAAGCAGGGGATGCTTTAGGGCGGGGCTACAAGGTGATTGACAGGTCGCTGTCTCTACCAGAGATGTATACAGCGTCTCTACGTCACTCCTCCGCATTCCAAATATGGTCACTTCTGTTCATTGGTTAAAAAAAAAAAAAACACCCAAAAAAAAGAATTCAAGATGGCGACGGCGAAATTGCGATTTCTAAACGTCAGTCCCAAACCAATGGGTAACCTCACAATGAATACATCCACCTCTTATGTACAGTCGGTCTGCAACAGATATCTTTTTTGACAATTCCTTTGTGAAATTGTAACGGTGTTTCAGCAGGTTTAAGGACCTAAGATCCCGAAGCCATTAGCCATTAGAATCTAGTGGACACCCACACAAGTCCTCTCTCCTCAATGCATCCAGAATCTGGCTGAGGCCGTTTGATGTGCATATTATAGATATTAGTCTAAATATCCATAATGAATTATAACTAATCATCATTAACTAATTGTCCCTCACAGATTCTTTTTTTCAAGGACCATAGTATATTTCCCATAGTTATATATATATACACAACGTTGTATTTTTTCACATTACCTAAAGCAAACAATGACCACTTAAGAGTAACTCATTCACATTATAATGCATTAAAACTGTGATTTTAATGCATTCTGAAAATATTCTAAATGTATTACTATGGGAATATTGTAATATATATGTAATAATATATATATACTGTACATATGTGTATATATATAATATATATATATATATATATATATGTAATAATATATATACTGTACATATGTATATATATATATATATGTAAAATATATCATATATTACATTATGGAACTTAAAGTCATTATAAATTGCTTTATAATGTTTTATGATTGTCATAATGCATTATGGATATCCATAAGTGCTTATAACTAGAACTATACGTTGCTGTAAGCAGATTTGACCCATTATAGACACGTAGCCGTCGTAGAAAGTGTTATTGCTCTCGCTAGTCTGGCGCTCATACGCTGCCTCTCCGTTTGCCCTCTTTGGATCTACAGCGTTCTCAAGTGAAGATGATCCTCAGCGCAGCGCTCTGATCTGAGCTTTGGTCTCACTGAGGTCACGCTGCCTCGCCGCTCACACGTTGGATTCTGTTATCTGTGGAATGCAAAACTAACCCCATACAACGGTGGTACTGTGAACTTTCTCTCACCATACTGAGGGCCCGGTACGCCCCCACCGCATGGATCCAGGCTAAAACTGGGGCCTTGTTGTCGGACGCTCCTCTTCCATACAGGTTACCTGCCGGCACAAGAACCATCATACAAGTACGGTAAGACCTGTGCTCACGTGAAGGGAAGTACTGAAGTGACAACAAGCAGAGGAACTGATTACGCAACAGCTGCTTATATATATATATATATATATATATATATATATATATATATATATGTATATTGATTTTTGTTATGGTTGTAAAACACTGTTTCCATTACACATTTGACCAAAATCTGACATTAAAGTGATAATCTAATCGCCTGTTATCACGTGACTGAGTGTTCCATACGAAGGTCACATGATGACAACATGACAACCATCACCATGACAACTGGAGGAAACTTCACTGCTGACAAAAAGGAAGGTCTGTCGTGGTTGTTTGTATATGAATTGGTTTTGATGGCATCAAGTCATACACTGCCATCCAGTGGCCAGCCGTTGTAAGTGCCACACAAAATCCTCAAAACCAAGATGGCTGCCGCATGGCCAGAATTGCTGAGCAGCTCAGGAACATCTTGCCAATCCCTCCTCAGGAGAGGACTCTTGCAGGTAAACATATAAGCCAGTCGATGAGTGTACCTATGACTATTTAGGCCTTTCATGCCACTAAGCTATGACTTCTGTGGGTGTGTTCAATGTTTGGCTGCACACCATGAGTTGGTCATGGTGTTCTGAGGAGCTTAATTAAAAGGCTGTTACCATTGATGTCGGTCAGGTTGTAGGGGTCCGTGGCCCAGCCGTCCTCCAGCTTGGCCGGCTGGACGTCCACGTGGCCGTAGACACACACCGTGTGTTTGCTCGGGTCGCTGCCAAACACAGCCGTCACCACTTTGGGCAACGCTAACGTTTTCCCGTCAGGAAGCTGCGGACAGTTAAAGGCGAGTTAGCATCAGCACGAACGGTTGCAGTGGCCCTCAACCATTGGGATTTCAACAGCTGTGTACTACCTGACCAGCACTCAATTAGCTACACTCTGCACAATCTCAATCTGTGTATATTTATCAAATATCTTTGAATTTTCTGAATTAATTAAGGAGATACCTCTAAACCTCAAGAGAAGCCTCATTTCATGGAAGCAAACATGTTTAGTACAATCCAGTTTTATTTTGGTTTGGGTGTGAGGCAGTGGGAGTGGTCTAAGTATTACGGTACTATCATTAGTTTGTGGACTTTGTGCAGGAACCCGGGACTTTACGGTCGTTGCCATGCTTAAAGTATCGAAGACGCTGCATGGCTGAAGAGAACATCGGCTCATTCTACATTTCCCAACGTTGAATTAAACCAAACAGGGAGGACGAGTTTGCTTCCATGAACCCGAGCTCTCATGTAAATGGAGTGGTGGAAGAAGTACTCCGATCTGAGTGATACAATATAGATATACTCTGCAACAAGTAAAAGGAGTGCATTCAAAATATACTTAAAGTACCAACAGTAAAAGCACATTTAATGTTGCAACTGGTGAAAGTGGGGCTAATTTGAATTACTTTCGGCTATATGTTGCCAGGTAGTTTAATCTATATTAATACATCATAACTTATTAGTTGGTTTTATTTGGTATGAATAATCTGAATCTGCAAGGTAACTAACTCGACCAAAATAAATTTAGTGTAGTAAAACATGTGGTGGAATAGAAGTATAAAGTAGCATAAAATTGAAACCCTAAAGTAGAAGTACTTCAAAATTGTACTTAGGTTCAGTACTTGAGTAAATGTACGATTTTTAAGATATCTCGTTAATTCAGAAACTTTTCTCTGAATTACTGAGATAATTCATTATAATCTCATTGATTCAGTAAAACAGGGCAAATATGTTTTGCCTTAAGTGAACACATGAGGCTTCCATAGCGGGAAGGGCTGCTGTAGGTTTTGGTCTGATTTGATCTCAAAGGGTCCTGAGCTACTGCGTCACACCCTGCAGTAACCATGGCGCTACGTTGGGCCTTGGTAGTGGCGAGAAGCGGAGGATGTTGACCTCTCATTCCAACCTCCAACCTCATACAATGAGTCATGAGTTTTGGAAGCAGCCTTCATGTGTCTCGGTCAGTAATGAGGAGGTGGATTTAGTCCTGACCGCTCCGCTTCCCTTTGAAGTTACCAGCTGGTTTCCCCGCTGAGCCGAGCTCGCTGTTTGAAAAGCCGATTATTTACCAACGATTACATTGCAAAGTTCTAATATCTCACGAAGGCGGGGGGTCGGCCCTGTTACTGACTTCTTGCTCTCCGACGTCCACCAGCTCCACCGTCCCTCCCATGATCCTCAGCTTCTGAGCCACCAGCTCCATCATGCGGTGCAGGTCTGGTCTCCTCAGGACGTTGCTGGAGTCGCTTTCGATTGCAACCCAGTCGCGTAGAGCCTGAAGTACACACATGTCAACACATGCACACACATGCACACTGTTATGTTGTAATAAGATAATATGACTTACACTTGTAAACAAGGAACGTCTATGTATAAATTACGATACTTAAAAAGGATAATTAATAAGGAATAGCGAGCCTTATGACAAGGAGTATGCGTGACATAGAAGAAAGTCACATTGAGTTTCTTACTTAGACTTAGTTCAGGTATGTAAGGAATGTTTATAGGAGAGGGGGATGAGGAAGAGAGGCCCAGCACCACACTGATCTACAGAAGTGATAAGCACCTCCTCATGAGGAGTGGATACGCTCAAGTTTACATGAGGGAGGAGTGATGACTTCAAGTGCCGGTAGGTCTGGAGGAGGCGATGCACCGACTCTAAACCAACGGATATCATCGGTTCTACAGCCATACAACTTTAACCAAATCCACGCTGCAAAACTGAGCCAATGAGAGGCGACGATGTACATTCTCATTGGACTATATAATCAAATGTACTGGTCAGTTCGAGGCTCTCTTAGGTCAATGCGCACAGACAGTTAACTCTCTTCAGGCTGCTTTTACAGGCATCTGTTGAAAGGCTGTGGCCTGCCATTGGCTTATGAACCCTCAGCTGAGGATTATGCACTATATTGCCAACTTTTATTAAATTGATTTTTATTATAACCTACTGAATTCAGAAATTCTCTTCCAAGTCCGCCCAAAGATTTTGAACATTAACAACACACATGCACACACATGCAGACACATGCAGACACACGCAGACACATGCAGACACATGCACACACATGCAAACACGCAGACACATGCAGAGACATGCAGACACACGCAGACACATGCAGACACATGCAGACACGCAGACACACGCAGACACACGCAGACACATGCAGACACACGCAGACACATGCAGACACACGCACACACATGCAAACACGCAGACACACGCAGACACATGCAGACACGCAGACACACGCAGACACACGCAGACACATGCAAACACATGCAGACACACGCACACACATGCACACACATGCAGACACGCAGACACATGCAGACACATGCAGACACATGCAGACACGCAGACACATGCACACACATGCACACACATGCAGACACATGCAGACACACGGAGACACATGCAGACACATGCAGACACATGCAGACACATGCAGACACGCAGACACATGCAGACACACGCAGACACATGCACACACACGCAGACACATGCACACACACGCAGACACGCAGACACATGCAGACACATGCAGACACATGCACACACACGCACACACATGCAGACACACGCAGACACATGCACACACATGCAGACACATCGACACGCAGACACATGCAGACACGCAGACACATGCAGACACGCAGACACATGCAGACACGCAGACACATGCAGACACATGCAGACACATGCAGACACACGCAGACACACGCAGACACATGCAGACACACGCAGACACACGCAGACACATGCGCAGACACACGCAGACACACGCAGACACATGCAGACACACGCAGACACACGCAGACACACGCAGACACATGCACACACACGCAGACACATGCACACATGCAGACACATGCACACACACGCAGACACACGCACACACACGCAGACACATGCACACACACGCAGACACATGCACACACACGCAGACACACGCAGACACACGCAGACACACGCAGACACATGCACACACACGCAGACACATGCACACATGCAGACACGCAGACACATGCACACACATGCAGACATATGCAGACACATGCACACACACGCAGACACATGCACACACATGCAGACACACGCAGACACATGCACACATGCAGACACGCAGACACATGCACACACATGCAGACACATGCAGACACACGCAGACACATGCACACACACGCAGACACGCAGACACATGCAGACACACGCACACACATGCAGACACATGCAGACACACGCAGACACATGCACACACACGCAGACACATGCACACACACGCAGACACGCAGACACACGCAGACACACGCACACACATGCAGACACACGCAGACACATGCAGACACGCAGACACACGCAGACACATGCACACATATGCACACACATGCAGACACATGCAGACACATGCACACATATGCACACACATGCACACACATGCAGACACATGCAGACACATGCACACACATGCACACATATGCACACACATGCACACATATGCACACATATGCACACACATGCAGACACATGCAGACACGCAGACACATGCAGACACATGCAGACACGCAGACACATGCAGACACATACAGACACATGCAGACACACGCAGACACACGCAGACACATGCACACACATGCAGACACATTCACACACATGCAGACACATGCAGACACATGCACACATATGCACACACATGCAGACACATGCACACACATGCACACATATGCACACACATGCAGACACATGCAGACACACGCATGCACACACATGCACACACATGCAGACACAGCATCCAACACATCAGCACTGAGCCAATCCTTCGGCCATCTTGTGAAATATACTTCGGTACCACTGGACTCCACGACGGTCCAATGACTAGAATGTGTTCTCGATTCAGTTTCAATCAAGCAATTTAAGATAAAAAAAAAGCCAGAAGCAAAGCTGTACAGTATGTGCCCTTTGTTGCCCTAATACTGCCACCTGTTGGTTAAGAGGGGCTAATGACTCAACTTCAAATCACTTAACGTTCTCAGTGCTCCGGCAGACATTTTGGGATCTAAAGTGCCTACCAACCCACAAACTGTGTAATAAGACAAGTATACCAATCGTACAGGTATATATTTATATATATATATATTTTACATTGAAGCGTGTAAACATGGTTTACAGGGCCTCTCTCCTGCAGTATCTTGAATGTGTTTGAGCCACTATATTAGTGAAATGTTGTGAAGATGATCATGTTCTGTTCATCTCCAGAAAACAACAATATTGTCCACCCAGCGTTCCTTTTTGATCATTTTAACTGTGAGGACAATAGTGAAAAAAAGGTTTTCCATTCAAAATAAAAAGGACAGAAAAGTTCTCACGTTGGAAATGAAAAGTCACTTTACTCCTTTATGTTGCTTAATTAGGCCGTACCATACCCTCTAAAGGTGCGTTCACACCAAACGCGGCGCGAATTTTTCATGCAACCAGATTACATACAAAGTCAATGCACAGACGCGAAATGGTTGCGGAAAAGCGAATTTTCGCCGGGCGGCGAATCACACGGCGCGAAATCGAGCGAATGACGCGACGCGAATAATTCGCGTGACGCTGAGTTGCGAACGCCAATCAGAAACTGCTGATCAGAAACTATGAAGGAGAAGTCGATAGTCTGGAAGAAGAAGTCCTCCAGACGCAGCTCCTGGAGAAGCTGTGTGCGACTATGGATAATGTTATGAACCCAGACATGAGGGCGTTTGATGTTCCAACGTTTGTGGGACTTCCACAACATGTACAAAGCAGAAATAGTGGTTATTTCTTCCACGGTGGATGGCAGAAAGGAACTATTTCCACGGCAATAAGCCACGCCCCCTCTTTGGCGGCGGGTCGAGTGCGAAAAAGCAAAATAACCACAAATAGTATTCGCAACGCTTTTGGTGTGAACACACCACGCGAATGACGCAACGATCAAACCCTGTGGTTTAAATCTCTAGTGCTTGGACTCTGAACGTTCAGGGCTCATGAAGAAGAAGAAGCATTATTTTCTACCTCCACGTATTCCTCTTGATGGCTGTCAACGTATTGCGCAAGCTCCGTGTACTGGAAGGCATGGACAGTAGATATGAGCAGCAGTATGGAGGGCAGAACTGGAAGATTCATCTGTAGGGAGTATTGACAGAGCAGAAGGCTGCATTACATCATCAGAGGATGAGTGGCAGCAGAATACTGCCCCAGTACAGTAAACACATGCAGAGCTGTAGAAGCATTAAGGTCACGAGTCCAGATCCCCCGATGCAAACTTAACGTCTGAGAGGACACGCCATGCCACCAAACACCTGATCTCCCTACTCCACATTATTAGAGCTGCAACTAAACATTTTATTTAATTTGTTTCATTTTATAATATTTTTTTGGGCTGAATTGTTAGTTTATAAAATGTTTTAAAAATGACAAAAACAAAATCGCAATTTCTCAGAGTTCCATATTTACGTCTTCAAATGTCTAAAAAACAAAGATATTCAGTTTACAAGGACATATAATGTATCCTTTTTTTCTTTAAAACTGTCAGATTTCAGTATATTTCAGTTTGAATAGTCAAATATTTTCAAAGTAAAGGTACGCTCACTGGAGGGCCTCGTGTCTTACCTTGTCTCTGCTGGAGGTGTGTGACAGTCTCCTCCTGCAGGCCGGCTGTGGCCCCGTGTCCACGCGGACCACTTATGTACCCTCCCTCCGTGTCACACTCCTGCCGGGCCGGAGGTCACACAGTCAAACATTTCCTGACACCGTGCCAAGACTGCTGACAAATTAATTTATTTTTCCGCTGACAGGCACAAGAATTACACTCAATCTATTGATCCTGCTCCAAGAATGCACAGTGGGGTTCAGCGGGGACAAAAGCAGCCAACAAAGTCCCCGTTGTTTGTGTTTAGGAATCTCCAAGCAACCCTCCACAGCCCCCCCCCCCCTCCACATTGTGCTGCACTTAACGTTGAGCTACTCGAGCATTCCTAAAATAGGTTTGTCTGAAAAAGTTTAATCCCATCACCTCTTCATGTTCATTGGATAAATTGTCCCTGGTAAAAACTTCCTGTGTCTTCCAGTGTGTCCCAGTGTGAGACAGACTTCAGCCTAAATTTGTCAGTCGAATGAAAATAAAAGTTGAAGGGGGTCAAAAACCTGAAGTTGGCAACCGGGTCTTTAAACCTGTGTGCATGTTTGCTTTTGAGTTTGCTTTGTTTGAGTTTGTGTGCGACTGGGTTCAGTATTCCAATTTCAAAGCAATTTAGCTTGTCCTCTTAGCAGTTGTGTACGTAAATGCAGATATAACTCATAACTTATTCCTACTCATTTCTTACCCAGCTAACCACTTCTAAATCCCTCTGACGCGCATCTTTGTCATACATTGTTTAAAAGAACTATAATGTTAGATAACTGGCCATGCTAACGTAGCTCCTTAGGTAGCGGCTATTTTTCTCCTCTTGACAATATAACCGCCGACAACGCATTAGTTGGGAAGGACTATGACTCTTGGTAGTTGTTGTTGGTTTTGTTAAAATATGCTAAATTGTAATTTCATAGGTTGTTGTTCAAAAGATAAATAATAAGTGCTAACGTCAGTCCCTTGTTGCCACGTTAAGTATTTACATATTCTGTAGCTTGATGGAGAGCATTTTTATAATCATTTATCTACAAACAAATGTTATCAATATGACCTAAGCATACCACTTTACATTTAGTGCGAAATACAATGAATATCATAATTTTTTTAGAACCTACCTTAATTCTGCACTCTCTGCCATTAGCCCAAAAGTTACCTCCTACTGTTACGATGGCAAGAAGTGACAACTGAGGCTAGCTTCTACTAGCTAGCTTAGCTCAACCGTCCAAAAACACACCAGAGCAGCGGCAAAGCGTTACTGCCTGAAACACATGAACACGCCTCTTGGCTGCAGGGAAATATTATTGTTGGTGTTTTTGACGTGGGCGTCCACTTGATTGACTCGTAAACTACCGTTAGCCCACAACATAAGCTACAGGCTTGTGAACCCAGACCCAGACCTCTTTTGTAGAGGACCACCATCAAGACTGGGACCGGTGGTTGCCTGAATGCCGGTTGGCTGTCAACACAGCGGTACATGAGACCCCTGGCGTGACCCCTGCGGTGTTGGTCCTGGGCCGCAAACCTAAAGGTCCGCTGGAGCGTCTGGTACACCAGACCCTGCACCCAACACATCAACAGACCACATATTACACTCTCACAGCCAGATGCTGGAGGAGGTTGAAAGACATGTTGGTGTGGCCAAAGCCAGACAAGCCAGGTACTATAATGCAGAAAAGGTTAGGTCCTATAAACTACCGTGTTCAAAGGTTGACTGGTAAGATGAAGGTGGACAGTATAAATGTGGTATGTCTATCTTTGTGTCCGGCACCAGTGAATGGGAAACATGTTTGTGTTCATTTTCCTTTGCATATGTAAAGCGCTGTACTGGTGTTATCAGTGGCCTGTAAAGTAAACCTAGGTTATGAACAGGATCTTTCAGTATTGTTACTATTATTTGTATTTTTCCTCGGGTGTGACCGGGGGGGGGAGGGGGGGTGCGCTGACAGGGGAAGAGGTCAGCGTTTAGTGAACTCGAATAGCGCGATATTCCGGCGACTGCTCCGCTAAGGATCCGAACCAACCTTTAATGGATTAAAAGCAGAAGACTGCAATGGAACGCGGCCCACTGGGCCCACCACCTAAACACACTGTGGGGAGACAGCGCGGGCTCTGTGGATTAAGGAGCAGCGGCGTCTCGCCACGCTTCCGCCTGCCATTGAACTTTGTTTGTAGGGGATTTATTTGTCACCGGCCTATATGGGGTTATATTAAGGGACTGTGGGACTGAGGGGACCCGGGTTTGAGTTCTACTTTGTGAGTGGTTAATTGTTTATTGTGCTGGAGTGCAGCGGGAACCTCGCGGTTCTTTTTGTTCGCTGCAGCGTATGCCGCATTGAATTTGATTTAATAATAATATTTGGTGTTTTGCAACTAACTGTGTGGTGTCATTCAGAAGTGATTTCATCGGTCCTTTTAGTGAGGAGTAGTGAGACCCATGGACTTCTATTTCATACTCAAACATACTTTTTAAGATAATTGCCTGATCATCATGGATTGGCGTGCAGGACTTGTTACCATAAGTATACTACAGGTGGAGGTTGTTGGACCAGCAGCTGGATGAATCCAACCCAGAACCTTCTTGCTGTTCAGTGACAGTGCTGCACCCCCGTTGCTCCTATGAAATATCTTCATTCAAATTCAGTGGCTCTGTATTCAATAGCATCAACTCTGCAGCAAAACGTGATCATCACGGAGAAGAATTGACAGGCCCTCTTGAAAAGCTTCTCCTGGTCTAGGGTTGCATGACTTGTCCTGAATGCACCCAATCGAGGACGCCGGCTGAGTGATGCTGAGAGTTTTCAGAACACCTTCCTGCTGCAGTTTCTTTGGTCAAGAGTTTGACCTTCTCATGATCCACGCATGGCCGTGTTACAAAGAAAGGGCAATATGGGACAAACTGTCTGTGGGAGTTTTGTGATGTCTCCTGTCTCAACAGAGTTAGTCGACAGCGGTCTTTTCTCTGGTGACTCATTTCTTTGCAATCCTTGACCTGTTATCTTCAGTTATAGATTTGGACTTTTGCTTCTAGCATTTTTTTCCCTTAATCTTTCTATGCGCTTTCATAATTTGTCATATCATTGACCGAGTAACCGAGTAAATCCTAACCCTTTTTTATGATCTTTTGCAGTGTCACACCTGTGTTCACTTTAAAGCTGTTAGTTAACCTAATGGACTGTGGGAGGAAACCGGAGTAGCCGGAGGAACCCACCAACAGGAACACGTAAACTCTGCACAGCAAGGAGGTTCCTACACTGTAACGGTGGTTAGTTAGTATTAGTAGTAATAAAAACACTGAGGAAGAATCGTACCTCAGTTATGTTACCTTTTTTTAAAAATATATGTTTTAATACATATGCAAAGTGAACTACACATTTTCATTTGTTTTCCAGTTTTCTCAAGATTTCTTTTTGAATGAGACTATTATTTTTTCAAAGCAATAATCTCTGAACAATTAGATTAGAATTTCTCTGCTTTAACTTTAGATCCCGACCCGTCTCCCAAGCCAGTCTCAGGCACTGGACTTATTTATCTTTCAGTCGCACTGCTACAGAATTAAACATTTAAAATCATTCATCAGAAATCTGTGAAATTGTTTATTTTGGAAATTATGACATTAATCTTTTTTTTTAAGATATTTTCACTTTTGGACGGAGACATTTACAGAGACACTGAGCTGTGTCACTTGCTGTGTTTTTCGTGTCACTCAGCACAACTTTCAAACTAATGTATTTCAATTAAGAGTGTCTTACACCAACGTTACGCAATAAAACAAACGTTAGGTTTAGGCACAAAACCACTTAGGTATAGGAAAGTCCTATATTTATCTATTATATGCAAAATAGGCTTTTGTCACTGCATCCCAAAATATATATCAAATTTAATGATAGGAACTAAATAATTTCCATTCAGTATTGACAAAACTCAAGATTTTTTATTTAATTTACATTTAGTTATGATCTTTTGCAGTGTGTTCACTTTAAAGCTGTTAGTTAACCTAATCGACTGTGGGAGGAAACCACCAACAGGTGGAGAGAACACGTAAACTCTGCACAGCGAGGAGGTTCCTACCCTGTAACAGTGCTGCTCCACCGTGCCGCCCATGACATGTCATCATTCAAAGATGATATGTCTTCACTCAATAACATGACCTCTGCAGCAATTTACAAACTTGAACATCCTGGAGAAGGATTGGCGGACCCTCTTGACGTACTTCTTTGACTTCAACAAAGCCTGTGGTTCCTTCATCATTGCTGGCATTGTCAGCAGCATCACCTGCACCTGGTGGTCTCTCGTGAGTCCTAGCTGCGGGGGCTGGTGGTGCAGCTTTAGTTACTGGGGACTTGACTTTAACGGTTGAATGCGCTGAAGGCACATTTAAATTGTTGTTAGTGTCACTAGATTGTTTCATGGTGATGAAACTGTGCCCTAAAGCTTTGCTGGCGCTAATTATTTTTTCAGGATCCAGATGAAACATCCGTTTGAGGAGAAGGCCGAAGTCTTAGTGACATCCTTCACTTGTGGGTGTGTCTTCGTCAGGTCGACGAGACTGGTGAACCTGTCGCAACTGTCCTTGTCGTGTTGGGCACTGGAGCCTGTTTTGAGCTTGTATTCAGCTCGTGTGTTAAGCCGCCATGAAGGACTACTGGAGTCTTCGCATTTGCTGAAAAAATCCTTGGTAGTAATCCCAGAATCCAGCATGTGATCATCGGGCTGACCGTGCAGCTGCTCAATGACTCTCATGACCTCATATGGGCAGCGCGTTGAATACAGGTGCTGGCCCAGGTACACGAAGGCCAAAAGGCAGCCGAGGGACCACATATCTACAGCCTCATTCAGTCAGAGGCCCAGGATGACCTCAGGGGCCCTGTAACTAAGGGCCTGGATATTGGTGCCAGGCGCCATTGAGGAAGACGGACCGGCCAAAACAAAGTCAATCAGTTTTATCTTGAAGGGATGTAACTCATGATTTACCAGCATTATGTTGTCTGCCTTGATGTCTGTATGTGTCAAACCTGTGCTCCTGACGGCAGTTAAATCTACCAACATCTGTTGTGTGATTATTCTAATTTCATGCAAAAACAGTGGCTTTTTAAATCTCTTTTTCATAATTTTTTCTAGGCTCATATCCAACAATTCAAATGCCAGACAAGTGTATCCGTTGTGCTCAAAATGCTCGGTGAACCTGACCAAGTTATTCTCGTCTTTGTCAAGTTGCCTAACTTTATTAAGCATGGCCACCTCTTTTTTGCCGGCCCAGGCCAGGTCCTTCCGCACAATTTTCACTGCCATGTTGTCCTTGGTTTCCAATTTTAGGCAGCTGGCCACAACCCCAAAAGTCGCCTCCCCCAGAAACTTCTCTATCTGATACTGACCTGATGTACCAGACAGAACTTCATTCAGATTCATCTTCAAACACCCTAACTCACGGTCTTTACTTTTCTGATTTCCCATTTGATCAAGTGCAATTGGTATCCACCTCTCAAACTCTCACTGGTTTCAACTTGGATTTACGAAACAGAGATTAGTTTTTAATTGTGCAACCGAGCTCTTCTTAATTTTAAATCTGGATCCGTCATTAGAACCTAGTTTTGCTAAAGTCTGTTTAGATTTTTAAGTTGAGCTTTGTTGGAGCATCCCAACCTCAGTCTATCGTCCCCTAATACACTTGAAATTCCCAGTAAGCAGATGGAAACCCGTTGCTCCTCCCTGGTGATGCTGCTCTATCGCCATGGTGACGACACCAAGGAGAACAGCCAACAGGATCGCTCGTTCGAAGATCCTACTTCCGACGACTCTGTTACGCCTGGCCCTGAAAGACCTCTTGTTACCAAGTCAACGCCACCGCCGCTGGTGGCGGTGCAGAGGGTTGTTGACGAGGTTTACCGATGAGTCATTCGTCCCGCTGTCCCCGCCGTCACGGTGCACCCTGTTACCTTGTCTATTCGTAGTAAATACCTAAAAATAACCCAAGAGAGAGTTATTGTCAAGTCGAATGAAGACTGCAAACCCACAAGTCTGACCACTAACCCACCGACGTGTTCCAAATGCTGAAAGACTTTCAGGTTGTGTGCAGTGACGAGCTGCTGGACGTGGGTTTGATTCCCTCCAGGCAACTCCTGGTTACTCCCAATTCCCTCCTGGTTAACTTGGAACAGGGCCTTGTGATGCAGCTCTCCGGTCATCTGGCCCGAGCTGAGAACTGGGTGGCGACGATGACTGCATCACGTTCACCGGGATGAAGGAGCCCATCTGGTTGGGGAGTAAAATGCTTCAGGGAAATTGCACCAGCAATTTAAGTTTTGCAGCCCTCAATTTAATTTTGAAAAACTGAAGAGTTTAGTAGTTATATTTATAAAGTTTCAATATTTTTGCAGAAGTTTGCTATTCAAGTTCTTTAATTAAATGTCCCAACCCACATTGATACATTTAGGGTGGTTATGAGGTGGTTTATTAAATTTTTTATTTTATATCACAGCATGCAAAACAATTGTGCTGACGCTGTCTGCTTTAAACATAGCATAACACTCAGATCTACAGTTCATAGAAAGCCTGTTTATGTATAGAAAAATAACCAGTTTGGAATAATAGAAACACATGAAGTCCTGTTTGAGACCAGGAACACGGTCCGATGGTCGTGAAGACGAGTGGCTACACACAATGGTAACGAGGATAGAAAACAGAAAGCTCCAGAAGGAATAAGCATCCATGACATTAAACATGATGTTCCAACAGCCTTCCAGTGGGATGACTGTTGTGTTTTTAAATACACACAAGACGTGAAAACAAACTGCTCTTCATTGTAACTCTTTATTCCGGGTCCCGCCATGCTGTCCTCCCCGATACCGGCTCTCCCCCAGGTTGTCCTTCTCACCTGAATCCCCCCTGGGTGTTCCCACCTGAATCCCCCCTGGGTCCTTCCACCAACCCCCCCAACACCAACCCCCCCAATCACCTGAATCTCCCCTGGGTCCTAAGTCACCTGAATCTCCCCTGGGTCCTAAGTCACCTGAATCTCCCCTGGGTCCTAAGTCACCTGAATCTCCCCTGGGTCCTAAGTCACCTGAATCTCCCCTGGGTCCTAAGTCACCTGAATCTCCCCTGGGTCCTAAGTCCCTACAGGGCCTGTGTCTTCTGAACAAAGAGCCCGTTGGGCCCTTGTCTCCGTACGGTGGGACGTCGAGACGTCAGGCAGCGGCGATTCCGCTTCGTGCCGTCGGGGAACAGATGAACGGTATTGCTCATCGCACTTGGTCATGTAGTCGGGACCCGAGGACACGGTGTACTCTGGTTAGAGAATGAGCGTTTGTAGAGTTGAGAAATGAAGAATTTACAGTGGGTCATGTCAATGACACATGGATATACAACTGAGAAAATAATTGAGAAATATGAAGACACATCAACATTTTATGTTCTAAAAACAGGATGTAGGATTTGGTGTGAAATGTGTTAGTAAGTCTCTTGACAATTATCATTATCCGATGCTCTCGCCTACAGAAATGTGAGTTAGAGGAAAAGCTTTTTTATCAATATCATGGTATTGTTTTGATATATTTCTATATATATTATATCATCGTATATATTTTGTTGTTGGTCAGCCAAAACGAGCTATTTGAACAACAATCATATTGACAATTTATAGACCAAACTATAATCAAAAAGTCAAGAGAATAATTGGAAATAAGGGATAGGGTTAGAAAATATTAAATAATATTGTAAGTGCAGGCCAGAGAGAGAACTACTGCAAGAGCAGACCGAGTAATATCCCCACGTGGGAATGTCCCCCATAACTGGACTCACATAACTGGACTCCCATAACTGGACTCCCATAGCTGGACTCCCATAACTGGACTCTCATAGCTGGACTCCCACAACTGGACTCCCATAGCTGGACTCCCACAGCTGGACTCCCATAGCCGGACTCCCACAGCTGGACTCCCACAACTGGACTCCCATAACTGAACTCCCATAGCTGGACTCCCACAACTGGACTCCCATAGCTGGACTCCCATAGCTGTGGTCGACCATTGCACGCTTGTAGACGTAAACATTCCAAATGACCGGAAGTAAACACACCCAAGGAAAGAAATTAAGTTTTTATAATGTATTTTATCATAAAGCCCAAGCTAATACATTTAATTTATTGTGTGTCTGTACCACTTCATGTTTTGAACTGAAAGTTACAAAGTCAAAGGAGTGTTGGCGAGTCATGATACCTGTCGGTTAACGTAACTAATTGTCCATCACACATGTGAACGTGCAGCTACTGTAGCCCGCTGTGATGATGTCCACCTATCAGGGGCCAGATGAAACGTCTTGGGTGCTTGTGTAATATATATACACCACTCTTCTTGTCAGCTTGAAATCACAACTGAATAAAGTGAAATGCTAATCACTCAAGTTTGTGCGCTTCAACTGAGACGTGTAACTTCAGAGAGGAAGTAACAGATTGTCCCCCTTCAAAAACAAAAGAGAAACTAAATTCACAACCCATATTCTGGTTCAATTCTCCCCTTCGTGCATGAGGAGGTTTTCCTGCTGCCTCATCATGGAGGCTCATCTTTGGTACATTTAAGGATTTCAACATTACAGTAACTCAGTCAGCTTTACCGGGGCAAAGGCAAGAACTCCTCCAAAGCTGCAGAGTCAGAATCCACAGCCAGGTGGGTGGAGGGGTTCTGGAGGTAGGGTTCCTCAGAACCTGAGGCTGAGGCTCCGGGTACCGGAACTCCGGGGGGTTTCGGAGCTCAGGGGCCAGGGCGGCGACGAGGAACGGGAGTCCGGAATCAACCGGGGCGGCGTTTGGGAACGGGAGTCCGGAATCAACCGGGGCGGCGACGGGGAACGGGAGTCCGGAATCAACCGGGGCGGCGACGGGGAACGGGAGTCCGGAATCAACCGGGGCGGCGACGGGGAACGGGAGTCCGGAATCAACCGGGGCGGTGACGGGGAATGGGAGTCCGGAGTCAACCGGGGCTCGCTGCCGCTCAAAGGCAGCAGCTGGAACAATCCTATTTGCAAAAAAATGTTTTATAGCCATAGCTTTCTCGCTGTACTGCACCAATGACTGTTTGGCTATCGATGAAATGGTACCAAGCCTAACGATTTGGCCCTGGTTCAAGTTCCATCTTAGCTACATCACTGCTCCATAGGTGTGCTCGCTTCCATCGGAGAACGTGATTGCCAATGGTTTATCAACATAGCATGGAGGCGTTAGTGCTCTGGTGAACTTGACTTTGCCAAGTTGAATGTACTCTTCGAAGAGCCCAATTGCATCTTCCCGGAGGTCATCTGAGAGTGTTATATCCCATGAGCCTTTGACTGGACATCCATCACTCTTTGCTTCTTGGAACGCCCTTCGCAACCAGAATAGCTCCTTTTTGCTTCGCAGGCGTTACCAGGCCGACTGGGTCATACAGCCCTGAAACTTGGCTGAGCAGTTCTCTTTGCGTCAGGGGATTTGGCCTCTGGTCTCATGTCTTCTTCTACCATGTAGCCCAGGCTGAGCGCCTTATTGTCATCACAGCTCATTTGGTTTGGCAGGACCATACTCTTTGTCTTGGCCGTCTCCAGCTTGCATTAATTCCACTATTCTCCATGGCTGATGACTTCTGGCAGCTGGCATTCTCTGCAACTCCTCCACTATATCAATAGCAATAGCTGTTTTATTGCCATAGCAGTTTTCCATTACACGGAAAATGTCACCTGCAGTGTTATAGGTGGTAAAGCGAAGGTCTCTCGTGATTTTGTCATCAAGACTGTCCAGTAGTTGAAACTTTCTCAGCTCTCCTGACCCGGTCGGCTCATCCTGCCTCCAGAGTGCTTCCCAGTCCTTTTTTCACCTGTGGAAGTCACGTTTATTTCCAGTGAACTTTGGAAGAGCTGTTTCAGTCTGATGGTGGCTGGCATGGGGTAATTTGAAGTCATGGCCCCAAGTGTCCTGTGATCCTCCTCCCTTTTCCTAGCCTGTATGTTGTCAGCCTTCCTGTAAACCAACTTGAGAAGGAGGAGTTCCAGCCCCTTTGGCGACCCTGAAAGTCCTCTTGCTCACTTGGTGGGATCCATTGCTTCCACCGACTGTACACCTCCTTTACGGTCTTAACCAGTCCTTGCAGGTGGTTAAGCATGAACTCATATGCCTAGTGGTTATCATCGGGACATTCCAAAAAATAGCAAATAAGAGTACTTTGATGTCATACAGGATCCCACCGACCATATTTGTCACCCATCTGTACATTAGTGCTTCTTTCTAATTTACTCACCTCTCCACTTCTAGATACAGTCCCTGCACAGCACACAAACAAACTTATGTCTGTACAGTTGGTACATTGAGAGGTCACACTCACCTGAATGATGCAAGGCGAAAACTAGAAGATCATTGTGAGAAGGAACATAGCGTTTCTAATGGATTTTTTTTTCTCGTAAAATGACAGTGGCCGATGAGCAGGAGGGCAACAACAGTGGATAATAAACACAATACTCTCAGTTAGTGTAAGAAGTTCAAGAAACAAATGTATTTAAATAACGGAGCTGCTTGCAGTTAAATGGTTAACTCCATGTGTTGGCTGAAGGTTGTCGCTTGGTTCCCTTGCTGTGTGGTAACGTTTTGAACAGACTTCATGCATGATGTATTTGTTAATGTAACGTTAATTCATCTCCGAGTGTTGCATGTTCAGCAGAAGTTTTATTATTTATGGCCCAGTTTTAATCTCCAGCACACAATGCTCCTATGTCTGTCACGGCTTCACTTCACCAACTGCTTGAATACTGTAACAAACACGTCAGTTTACTCTGTGATCTGAAGATGGATGGATGGATAGTGATAGTTTCTACAATGGCTAATCAACCCCATGTTTAGTCTGTAACCCATTTCATCATAGCATTGTGATTATTGAAATACTTCTGGACAATATCACACAACAACATGCCGCCAGACATAAATAATAAGTGAAGGTACACACACTTTCCAATTGGGAGTGTGTGCCGGTGCCAAGACGACAAGACAACCCAACTAAAACTATCCGAACAAAGTCACAGCCAACAAGACCTGGTGGGATTTTGTAACCGACTATTTATAGACTAACGGCTAATTCATGTTCATCCTGGACTGTTCATCCTATTCAGGGTCGCGGGGAACGCTGAACCAGAGCCGGAGGCTGCAAAAGCTGCGCCGGGTAAATAGAAGCGTCAGAATTTAATAATTCTCAATTATCTATCGGTTATGGGTTCAGATACAACGGCGTCCGGGTCCAGGTCCGGACCGCAGTCCGCCTATTAGTGACCCCTGTATAGTACGTCATAAAGTCATAAAATGTCGAAATGAGTCAGAGCATAGTGTGTCAAAATGTCATGAACAAGGCAGAATAGTATGTCGAAAGTTAAAAGAAGTCATAGTTGAAATTAGTATGAAGTACTGAAATGTATAAAGGGAGCCAGCATATGAAAAGTGTGCAATATGACGACTTTTAACAAACTACACACATTTTTTATGTATTGGTTTTACAAACTATACAATGGCATTTTGATGTTTACTTTTCATTACCTTCTTCACAGTTGACTATTACGGCTTATTTTTATTACATAAGATGTCCTACTACGGCTTTATTGACTTTTTATGTTAACATATTATGCTACTGACTTTTGCTATAGTATAATATGGCTTAATGGGAAACTATTTTGTATATCATTTCTTAGTGTTTTTATACTTTTTTAAAATCATTTCTTTACCTTTTAAGTCGCACTATACTGAGGCTTTTCTTTTTGCTTAACGCTGCTTCCCTTGTTCTTGTCAGCATCGATGGTTTCTGAGCTGCTTCTGATGAGCCGCCTGTACTTTCTGGAGGAAGGAGGCACAAAGAACACACACTACACACACACCTCATCAAATATACAAATCAAGTAATTTGACTGTTCACAGTTTCCAGCAGTGAACAGACCTGTTGTTGTGCTGCTCCTGTACTCACGTTGTACTCGTTAATCATAAATATCAGTCACGATGTGGTCCCACCAGTCGGAGAAGCTCTCTGGAGGAGTTTTTAGTTTTAGTTTTGTTTTTAGTCTTGTGCACAATAACCTCTCCAACATGCTTAGTTTGCACACAGCGTTGGTCCCTTCACTCATCATTTATGTCTTCCAACATGGCATGTTGTTGTTGCGAGTTATAATAGTAATAATAATAATGCATTTTATTTGTAACGCACTTTTCATTTAAAAATAATCTCAGAGTGCCAGAGAGCCAGTACATAGTTAAAACATAGTTAAAACAGACTATAATAAAAAAAGAAATAGCTGACAGATTTAACACAAAGTCAAAAACGCCTTCCTGAATAAAAAGGTTTTTAAGCCAGTCTTAAAGAGTCCAGTGTCTGTGTTGCCCTTACGTGGTCAGGTCCAAAGGCGCGGCGCTGCAGAGTAAAAGGCCCGGTCCCCCATGGTGTGGAGCTTGGTTTTGGGGACCCGGTCCCCCATGGTGTGGAGCTTGGTGTTGGGGACCCAGTCCCCATGGTGTGGCACTTGATGTTGGGGACCCGGTCCCCCATGGTGTGGAGCTTGGTGTTGGGGACCCGGTCCCCATGGTGTGGAGCTTGGTGTTGGGGACCCGGTCCCCCATGGTGTGGAGCTTGGTGTTGGGGACCCGGTCCCCCATGGTGTGGAGCTTGGTGTTGGGGACCCGGTCCCCCATGGTGTGGAGCTTGGTGTTGGGGACCCGGTCCCCCATGGTGTGGAGCTTGGTGTTGGGGACCCGGTCCCTGATGGTGTGGAGCTTGGTGTTGGGGACCCGAAGGAGCGATCTGTTTGTAGATCTGAGGGTGCGGGTGGAGGTTTGGGGAGTGATGAGTTCCTGTAGGTAGGGAGGTGCATGTCCATTTATGCATTTATGGGTGAGTAGTAGGACTTTGTAGTCAATCCGGAATGAGACAGGGAGCCGGTGTAGTGAGTGTAGGATGGGTGTTATGTGCTCATGTTTACGGACTCTCATCAGGATCCTGGCAGCGCTGTTTTGAATGTATTGCAGTTTCTGGATGTTCTTGCCAATGATCCCAGTGAACAGTGAGTTACAGTAGTCCAGTCTTGAGGAGATAAAGTATGACCTGACCGTCAAAGGTGAGATGAGTTATGGAGGATGACTGAACCTGGTGTGGAGTGCCAACAAGGAGGGCTTCGGTTTTGTTTCTGTTTAACTGTAGAAAGTTGTTGCTCATCCACGCCTTTATCTCCCCAAGACAGGTGGTGAGACATGACATGGCTGCAGAGGGGCTTGGGGCAGTTTTTATGTAGAGCTGTGTGTCATCAGCATAACAGTGGAAGGACATCTTATGTCAGGATGACACGACCGAGGGGGAGCATATAAATAATGAAGAGCATGGGGCCGAGGACCGACCCTTGCGGAACACCACAGGAGACAGGAAGTAGTCTGGACTTGCATCTTCCCAGTGAGACATATTCAGTTCTGCCAGAAAGGTAGGACTGAAACCACTTGAGTGCAGAGTCTGATAGTCCGATGGTGGTGTGGAGGCGCTCTAGGAGGATAGTGTGATCCACTGTGTCAAATGCAGCAGTCAGGTCCAGGAGGATGAGGAGTGAGGGTGATCCTGCATCGGCTGTCATCAGCAGGTCATTCGTAACCCTGAGCAAAGCTGTTTCAGTGCTGTGGGCTGAACCAAATCCTGACTGGAAGGTTTCAAACAAGTTGTTGTGTTTGAGGTGGTCCTGAAGTTGAGAAGCAACTACCTTCTCTAACACCTTGGACAGGAAGGCAAGGTTGGAGATAGGCCTGAAGTTGGCTAAAACCTCCGGGTCCAGGCTGGGCTTCTTGAGAAGGGGGCGGATGAGCAGCTGGTCCACAGCCCGACTGAAGGGAAGGTTAACAACTTTGGTGATGAAAGGACTCAGAGTGGGGATATGTGACTTGAGCAGAGCAGTGGGAATGGGGTCCAGGGTACAGGTACAGGATTTCATTTTTCTGAGGATTTCCTCAACATGGCTCTCCTGAACCTCAGCAAGATGTAGAGGAGATAAGGTGATGGTGTTAGAGGGAAGCAGAGATGGAGATAAGGTGATGGTGTTAGAGGGAAGCAGAGATGGAGAGAAGATAAGGTGATGGTGTTAGAGGGAAGCAGAGATGGAGAGGAGATAAGGTGATGGTGTTAGAGGGAAGCAGAGATGGAGAGAAGATAAGGTGATGGTGTTAGAGGGAAGCAGAGATGGAGAGGAGATAAGGTGATGGTGTTAGAGGGAAGCAGAGATGGAGAGAAGATAAGGTGATGGTGTTAGAGGGAAGCAGAGATGGAGAGGAGATAAGGTGATGGTGTTAGAGGGAAGCAGAGATGGAGAGAAGATAAGGTGATGGTGTTAGAGGGAAGCAGAGATGGAGAGGAGATAAGGTGATGGTGTTAGAGGGAAGCAGAGATGGAGAGAAGATAAGGTGATGGTGTTAGAGGGAAGCAGAGATGGAGAGGAGATAAGGTGATGGTGTTAGAGGGAAGCAGAGATGGAGAGAAGATAAGGTGATGGTGTTAGAGGGAAGCAGAGATGGAGAGGAGATAAGGTGATGGTGTTAGAGGGAAGCAGAGATGGAGAGAAGATAAGGTGATGGTGTTAGAGGGAAGCAGAGATGGAGAGGAGATAAGGTGATGGTGTTAGAGGGAAGCAGAGATGGAGAGCTGGACATCAGAGAGCGAATGTTGTTGACTTTGGATCTGAAGAAGTCAATGAAGCTGTTGCATTGCTCCCCTATAGCCTCAGGTGAAGAGGATGGTTGTGGCTTCAGGAGATGGTTTATGGTTTATGGTCGAAAAAAGCTGTTTAGAGTTGCCTGGGTTTTTATTGATTAAGCTGGAATAGAACTGTGAGCGAGCATCTTTAAGGGAGTTGGAGTAGGCCCTTTGATGCTCACGGAAAGCCAGTTTATGGACAGTGAGCCCAGAGTGTCTGCAGCGTCGTTCCAGGACACGCCCAGCTGTTTTTATTTTCCGCAGCTCATCTGTGAACCAGGGAGCGGAGCGTGAGAAATAACAGTTATGACATTGGGACCTTTTTATTGCCTCTCAACATGGAAAATAAGATCTATGACTGAGCGGAGCCTCAAAGTCTTGAGGGTGGAGATTGGGATTGGGCCGATTACTTTTTTCAAAAGACTGATTATTTTATTTTATTTACATAATATATTATGTCTTTTTTTTTATTGCTTTTTTCCACTTACAATACTTTGACATTTTTTGATATACTATGACTTTGTTATTTTTACCTTTTTGGAGATACTATACTATGACTTTTTCAACATATTATACTATGACTTTTTAATGACTTTTTCCGATATACTCTACTTTAACGTTTTATTGACTATTTCAACATACTATATGGCTTTTTACTTACTTCGATGTACTAGACAATGACTTTTTTCTCAGTATACTCTACAACTTTTTTTGACTTTTTTTCCACATACAATACTTTTACATTTTCTGATATACTTTGACTTTTTTTTAAATAACTTTTTTTGAGATACTATACAATGGCTTTCATGACTTTTTCCAACATACTATATACTGTGAATTTTTCAAACATACTATACCTTGCTTTTTTTGACAAACACTATTGACACTATGACACTGACTTTTTTCATGGAATACTTAACTATGACATTTTAATGGCATATAATATTATTGGAATATAATATTATTGTAATTTTCTATAGCAGTTATGACATTTTTATGACATACTATATTATGACATTCTTGTGATCATGCCATCAGACAGCTGTACTACACTTCCAGTACTCCATACGTCTCCAGAATGTGGGTTTTAGTGTTTTTATTGTTCTTCTGACAATTCCCAACATTGCAACATGTTCCTTTGTGTGTCCACATGGTGGCGGTAGTGCCTACAGGGAGAGATATTTGTAGCCTTTATTTAATCAGGTATAGTCTCATTCAGATCAAGAATTATTTTGCAAGAGTCACCTGAGTGCAGCTTTTATTGGTCACGTTGTCAATGGCTGTTGAATTGTGCCTTACTGATTAAGAGGTGTATTTATTGTTGTGTATATGTTATTATTATTCAGCCCAAAACGTGTGCTTGTTAAACCATTTGATACCAGTGTTTCCACAGAAACAAAACTTACAGAAAGGATGCATAATTATTTTTTTTGCTGCCACGAACGCCCATCCCCCTTCTTCAGCCAGGTGAAAGGTCAGGATGAGGCCGGAGGGGATTGCATTGGCCTCGGGCCCCAAATCCACCTGTTTGGTAGCAGGGAATGAAATGGTGTTACAAGCTCATGTTATTTAGGGCCTCTTTGGTTCAGTGTGATAGGCTTAACATTCTTTATAAAAGCTAATAAAAATGATCAGGTAATAAACTATGATACGATTTGACCCTGAAAGGGAATATGTCGTTGTGAGACAGCGATTCCCCTTGTAATTAATATATTAATTAAAATGTCACAGTATTATTTTTTGTTTTTTGTTTTTTCTCGTTCCCAATCATTTTATTGTGAAAATGTTTGCCGGAAGTCTGGCGCTTTATTTTGGAAGCACGCAAGGTTTCCAACGTGAAGACAGGAAAGGAAACAGGCCTCTGCTCGCTGTCAACACTGAGGCCTCCGCATGCACCGTGAGTAGAGGAGGACCCGCACACGCACGCGATGCACCGCGCGACACACCGTGACCCACAGGGTGATCCCCCGGTGGCAACGTTACACTCATCGTTAACATATGTACGTCATTACGCCAGACCTTTCTTTATCTCCATACATAGCCTTATGGAACACATTCACCAGTCCATATGTAGATATTTGCTTGTAGCTGTTAACTAGAGCCCGTGTTGTTTCTTTATCTCTCAGACAAAGATGTCTCTGTGCTGATGAGCATTAATGATGCTGAAGACTAGTTGTCAGCTCAGGAATCATGTTCCCAACTTCAGACGTCTTTCAGTTGATGTGGAACATTTGTTTGCATCACTTCACTTTCATATTTTATTACAATTAACTTTTTTGTTATGCAGTACCTGATACATTTACATACTCCGTGTGATAGCAAGCCATTAAAGAGGTGTGTGTGTGTGTTGCAGCCATATTGACCTGTGAAATCTGCAGTGAGGACATTATGTTTGAGGAGGACCTGAGGACGCATCTCCTTCTCAGCCACCTGGAGAAGCCAGGTGGCTCCGCCCACCCGGAGAAGCAGCCTGGAGCTCAGGATCCGGGCTGCTCAGCCAGAACGGAGTGCAAACATCCCCAAACGCCTCAGTCCTGCCAGGCCGGGGATCGCTGCGACACAGCTGGTGGAGCAGCACCCACCGGGGCCTCTCCCGTCACCAGAGACTCAGTGCGGCCTAAACGGAATAGTACAACAGGGAGTGGAGGTTCATCCACTGGGGAGGCTGCACCCCGCAGCCCTGAAACCAGACCGGACTCTGTCAGGCTCTGTGATGAGGACAGAGACGGGGTTGAAGCCGAGCGTAGCGGGGCCAAACAGAAGCGGCTGTGTTCACCAGGAGAAGGTGATTGAACTGTCAAACTTCATGTCAACTTTAAAGTCCCTGTAGTCTTGAATTGTCTTGAATTGTCCTGTGTTGGTTCCAGAGGACCTGTTCTCCTGCCCCATGTGTGCGCTGTCCTGCAGCAGCTCCCTCCTCCTGCAGGAGCACGTGGAGTTGCATCTGCAGGAGCAGCGCCCAGATGAAGGTGACTATTCTTGTCTTGAGAGTTGTGTCCCTGCTGCCATGTATGGATCATTCCCTTCGGTCACTCTCACGATGGCAATCTGCTATACATCCCCCTGAAAGAGTAAACCCATCTTCGTCATGGTTTTAAGTAAAAAAAAAAAAAAAGAACAAATAAAAAAAGTCAGTTGCAATCAATAGCAAAATAATGTTTATTCAACATAAACTATAAACAAACTATAAAACAATTCAATTAAGTGAATCATTTCTTATTTTCTTTGGTACATTTGTCATACATTGTCCAATATCAAGTCTCCGTTTGGCTAGTTTAAATCTGCCTGAGGAGCTGAGCACACTGTGATGGTCCGGCTCCAAGACCGGACCACATGATGGAAGAGCACCAAGGGATGAACTAAACAAATATCTAACTAGTTTACCAAATGGAACAAAAGTGTGGATTCTAATAAAGGATGCTGGAAAACATAGTGCCAGGTCAACTCGGGTAATATTAAAATAAAGTCTACAGGAACTCAAAACGTCCAGCATAGCACAAGGTGTGCCAGGGGTCAAGAAGCCCACACTCCCCCAGCATGGGGTGGGTCTTATAGGCTGGAAGCAGTGGCCAGCTGCCTCCAATTTCTGGATGCCTCAAACTCCAACCAACCAGGAATCAGGGACACTGAAAGACAGATACAGCAACACAACACACACAAACATCCTATCAGAGGCCCTGGGGCCCTCACAACGTCAAGCAAGCAGGGCGATCAGTTCTGAAATCAAACATAAAAGTGTGGTTAAGTAAGGGCCCGTCCTAATGGCATAGCATAACCCCGTCAGCAGAGATTAAGGTAGAGGACGGGTTGACACCCTGAGCCACATAACTGTACATGACGTACCTTTATTCATAGTTTGTTTGTTCAGGGTTAACACTGGAGGCGTGTCCACCATCGCCGTCAGCCAGCATTCTCTCAGGTGTGTCTCTGATTTTGTTTTTAACTCGCGTGGCACAGTATCTTTTGTTATGCCCGCTGGGTTTGGATGTTTGCATCTTCATTTGTACAAGAAAACCCAACATCGCTGCACGAAAGCTGTTGTCAACTCGCCGATGACGCAATGTTTTGTCTGTTGGTCTGTTGGTCCCACATTTTGGTTGGATGGGTTTCCATGACATTTTTGTCCAAACAAGAGGATGAATCCTACTGGCTTTGGTGATGCCCTGACATTTCCTCTACTGTCGCCATGAGTCTGGCTTCTTGCCTATGGCCTCTGGCTTCTTGCGTCTGGTTTCTGGCCTCTTGCCTCTGGCTTCTTGCCTCTGGCCTCTGGTTTCTGGCCTCTGGCCTCTTGCCTCTGGCTTCTTGCCTCTGGCCTCTTGGCTTCTGGCTTCTTTCCTCTGGCTTCTAGCTTCTTGCCTCTGGTTTCTGGCCTCTTGCCTCTGGCTTCTTGCCTCTGGCTTCTTGCCTCTGGCCTCTGGTTTCTGGCCTCTGGCTTCTTGCCTCTGGCCTCTTGGCTTCTGGCTTCTTTCCTCTGGCTTCTAGCTTCTTGCCTCTGGCCTCTGGCTTCTTGCCTCTGGCTTCTTGCCTCTGGCCTCTGGACTCTGGACTCTGGCCTCTTGGCTTTTTTCCTCTGGCTTCTGGCCTCTTGCCTCTGGCTTCTGGTCTCTGGCCTCTGGCTTCTGGCCTCTGGCTTCTTTCCTCTGGCCTCTGGCTTCTGGCCTCTACCCTCTGGCCTCTTGCCTTCTGGCCTTTGGCTTCTGGCCTCTGGCCTCTTGGCTCTGGCGTCTGGTTTCTGGCCTCTTGCCTCTGGCTTCTTGCCTCTGGCTTCTGGCCTCTTGCCTCTAGCTTCTGTCTTCTGGCCTCTTGCTTCTGGCCTCTGGCTTCTTGCCTCTGGCCTCTGGCTTCTTGCCTCTGGCTTCTTGCCTCTGGCCTCTAGCTTCTGGCTTCTGGCTTCTGGCTTCTTGCCTCTAGCTTCTTGCCTCTGGCTTCTTGCCTTCTGGCCTCTGGCTTCTGACCTCTTGCCTCTGGCCTCTAGCCTTCTGGCCTCTTGCATCTGGCCTCTGGCTTCTTGCCTCTGGCCTCTAGTTTCTGGCCTCTTGCCTCTGGCCTCTTGGCTTCTGGCTTCTTGCCTCTGGTCTCTGGCTTCTTGCCTCTGGTCTCTGGCTTCTTGCCTCTGGTCTCCAACCTCTGGTCTCTGGCTTCTTGACTCTTGCCTCTGGTCTCCAACCTCTGGTCTCTGGCTTCTTGACTCTTGCCTCTGGCCTCTTGTCTCTGGCCTCTTGCCTCTGGCTTCTTGCCTCTGGCCTCTTGGCTTCTGGCTTCTTTCCTCTGGCTTCTGGCCTCTGGCTTCTGGCCTCTAGCTTCTGGCCTCTAGCTTCTGTCTTCTGTCTTCTTGCCTCTGGTCTCTGGCTTCTTGCCTCTGGTCTCTGGCTTCTTGACTCTTGCCTCTGGAAATCAAACATAAAAGTGTGGTTAAGTAAGGGCCCGTCCTAATGGCATAGCATAACCCCGTCAGCAGAGATTAAGGTAGAAGACGGGTTGACACCCTGAGCCACATGACGTACCTTTATTCATAGTTTGTTTGTTCAGGGTTAACACTGGAGGCGTGTCCACCATCGCCGTCAGCCAGCATTCTCTCAGGTGTGTCTCTGATTTTGTTTTTAACTCGCGTGGCACAGTATCTTTTGTTATGCCCGCTGGGTTTGGATGTTTGCATCTTCATTTGTACAAGAAAACCCAACATCACTGCACAAAAGCTGTTGTCAACTCGCCGATGACGCAATGTTTTGTCTGTTGGTCCCACATTTTGGTTGGATGGGTTTCCATGACATTTTTGTCCAAACAAGAGGATGAATCCTACTGGCTTTGGTGATGCCCTGACATTTCCTCTACTGCCGCCATGAGCCTCTGGCTTCTTGCCTATGGCCTCTGGCTTCTTGCGTCTGGTTTCTGGCCTCTTGCCTCTGGCGTCTGGCCTCTGGCATCTGGCCTCTGGCTTCTTGCCTCTGGCTTCTTGCCTCTGGCTTCTTGCCTCTGGTTTCTGGCCTCTTGCCTCTGGCTTCTTGCCTCTGGCCTCTGGCTTCTGGCCTCTGGCTTCTGGCCTCTGGCTTCTTGCCTCTGGCCTCTTGGCTTTTTTCCTCTGGCCTCTTGCCTCTGGCCTCTGGCCTCTGGCCTCTGGCCTCTGGCCTCTGGCTTCTTTCCTCTGGCTTCTGGCCTCTGGCCTCTTGCCTTCTGGCCTTTGGCTTCTGGCCTCTTGGCTCTGGTGTCTGGTTTCTGGCCTCTTGCCTCTGGCTTCTTGCCTCTGGCTTCTGGCCTCTGGTTTCTGGCCTCTTACCTCGGGCTTCTTGCCTCTGGCGTCTTGCTTCTGGCCTCTAGCTTCTGGCCTCTTGCCTCGAGCTTCTGTCTTCTGGCCTCTTGCTTCTGGCCTCTGGCTTATTGCCTCTGGCTTCTTGCCTCTGGCTTCTTGCCTCTGGCCTCTAGCTTCTGGCCTCTGGCTTCTGGCTTCTTGCCTCTGGCTTCTTTCCTCTGGCTTCTGGCCTCTGGCTTCTTGCCTCTGGCTTCTTGCCTCTGTCCTCTAGCTTCTGGCCTCTTGCCTTCTGGCCTCTGGCTTCTGACCTTTTGCCTCTGGCCTCTAGCCTTCTGGCCTTTGGCTTCTGTCCTCTTGCCTCTTGCTTCTGGCTTCTTGCCTCTGGCTTCTTGCCTCTGGCATCTGGCCTCTGGCTTCTTGCCTCTGGCCTCTGGTTTCTGGCCTCTTGCCTCTGGCTTCTTGCCTCTGGCTTCTTCCCTCTGGTCTCTGGCTTCTTAACTCTTGCCTCTGGTCTCAGACTTCTTGCCTCTGGCTTCTTGCCTCTGACCTCTGGTTTCTGGTTTCTGGTTTCTGGCCTCTTGTCTCTGGCTTCTTGTCTCTGGCTTCTTGCCTCTGGCCTCTTGGCTTCTGGCTTCTGGCCTCTGGCTTCTGGCCTCTGGCTTCTTGCCTCTGGCTTCTTGCCTTCTGGCCTCTGGCTTCTGGCCTCTTGCCTCTGGCCTCTTGCCTTCTGGCTTCTTGCCTCTGGCCTCTGGCTTCTTGCCTCTGGCCTCTAGTTTCTGGCCTCTTGCCTCTGGCCTCTTGGCTTCTGGCCTCTTGCCTCTGGTCTCTGGCCTCTTGCCTCTTGTCTCTGGCCTCTTGCCTCTGGTCTCCAACCTCTGGTCTCTGGCTTCTTGACTCTTGCCTCTGGTCTCAGACTTCTGGTCTCTGGCTTCTGGCCTCTGGCCTCTTGTCTCTGGCCTCTTGCCTCTGGCTTCTTGCCTCTGGCCTCTTGGCTTCTGGCTTCTTTCCTCTGGCTTCTGGCCTCTGGCTTCTGGCCTCTAGCTTCTGGCCTCTAGCTTCTGTCTTCTGTCTTCTTGCCTCTGGTCTCTGGCTTCTTGCCTCTGGTCTCTGGCTTCTTGACTCTTGCCTCTGGAAATCAAACATAAAAGTGTGGTTAAGTAAGGGCCCGTCCTAATGGCATAGCATAACCCCGTCAGCAGAGATTAAGGTAGAAGACGGGTTGACACCCTGAGCCACATGACGTACCTTTATTCATAGTTTGTTTGTTCAGGGTTAACACTGGAGGCGTGTCCACCATCGCCGTCAGCCAGCATTCTCTCAGGTGTGTCTCTGATTTTGTTTTTAACTCGCGTGGCACAGTATCTTTTGTTATGCCCGCTGGGTTTGGATGTTTGCATCTTCATTTGTACAAGAAAACCCAACATCACTGCACGAAAGCTGTTGTCAACTCGCCGATGACGCAATGTTTTGTCTGTTGGTCCCACATTTTGGTTGGATGGGTTTCCATGACATTTTTGTCCAAACAAGAGGATGAATCCTACTGGCTTTGGTGATGCCCTGACATTTCCTCTACTGCCGCCATGAGCCTCTGGCTTCTTGCCTATGGCCTCTGGCTTCTTGCGTCTGGTTTCTGGCCTCTTGCCTCTGGCGTCTGGCCTCTGGCATCTGGCCTCTGGCTTCTTGCCTCTGGCTTCTTGCCTCTGGCTTCTTGCCTCTGGCTTCTTGCCTCTGGTTTCTGGCCTCTTGCCTCTGGCTTCTTGCCTCTGGCCTCTGGCTTCTGGCCTCTGGCTTCTGGCCTCTGGCTTCTTGCCTCTGGCCTCTTGGCTTTTTTCCTCTGGCCTCTGGCTTCTGGTCTCTGGCCTCTGGCCTCTGGCTTCTTTCCTCTGGCTTCTGGCCTCTAGCCTCTGGCCTCTGGCCTCTTGCCTTCTGGCCTTTGGCTTCTGGCCTCTTGGCTCTGGTGTCTGGTTTCTGGCCTCTTGCCTCTGGCTTCTTGCCTCTGGCTTCTGGCCTCTGGTTTCTGGCCTCTTACCTCGGGCTTCTTGCCTCTGGCGTCTTGCTTCTGGCCTCTAGCTTCTGGCCTCTTGCCTCGAGCTTCTGTCTTCTGGCCTCTTGCTTCTGGCCTCTGGCTTATTGCCTCTGGCTTCTTGCCTCTGGCTTCTTGCCTCTGGCCTCTAGCTTCTGGCCTCTGGCTTCTGGCTTCTTGCCTCTGGCTTCTTTCCTCTGGCTTCTGGCCTCTGGCTTCTTGCCTCTGGCTTCTTGCCTCTGTCCTCTAGCTTCTGGCCTCTTGCCTTCTGGCCTCTGGCTTCTGACCTTTTGCCTCTGGCCTCTAGCCTTCTGGCCTTTGGCTTCTGTCCTCTTGCCTCTTGCTTCTGGCTTCTTGCCTCTGGCTTCTTGCCTCTGGCATCTGGCCTCTGGCTTCTTGCCTCTGGCCTCTGGTTTCTGGCCTCTTGCCTCTGGCTTCTTGCCTCTGGCTTCTTCCCTCTGGTCTCTGGCTTCTTAACTCTTGCCTCTGGTCTCAGACTTCTTGCCTCTGGCTTCTTGCCTCTGACCTCTGGTTTCTGGTTTCTGGTTTCTGGCCTCTTGTCTCTGGCTTCTTGTCTCTGGCTTCTTGCCTCTGGCCTCTTGGCTTCTGGCTTCTGGCCTCTGGCTTCTGGCCTCTGGCTTCTTGCCTCTGGCTTCTGGCGTCTGGCCTCTGGTGTCTGGCCTCTTGCCTCTGGCCTCTTGCCTCTGGCTTCTTGCCTCTGATATCTGGCTTCTTGCCTCTGGCTTCTAGCCTCTTGGCTTCTAGCCTCTTGGCTTCTAGCCTCTTGGCTCTTGGGTTCTGGCCTTTTGGGTTCTGGCCTCTTGTTTTCTGGCCTCTTGCCCTCTGGTCTTTGGCTTCTGGCCTCTTGCCTCTGGCCTCTGACCTCTGGCCTCTTGTCTCTGGCCTCTTGTCTCTGGCCTCTTGCCTCTGGTCTCCAACCTCTGGCTTCTTGACTCTTGCCTCTGGCCTCTTGTCTCTGGCCTCTTGCCTCTGGCTTCTTGACTCTTGCCTCTGGTCTCAGACTTCTGGTCTCTGGCTTCTGGCCTCTGGCCTCTTGTCTCTGGCCTCTTGCCTCTGGCTTCTTGCCTCTGGCCTCTTGGCTTCTGGCTTCTTTCCTCTGGCTTCTGGCCTCTGGCTTCTGGCCTCTAGCTTCTGGCCTCTAGCTTCTGTCTTCTGTCTTCTTGCCTCTGGTCTCTGGCTTCTTGCCTCTGGTCTCTGGCTTCTTGACTCTTGCCTCTGGAAATCAAACATAAAAGTGTGGTTAAGTAAGGGCCCGTCCTAATGGCATAGCATAACCCCGTCAGCAGAGATTAAGGTAGAAGACGGGTTGACACCCTGAGCCACATAACTGTACATGACGTACCTTTATTCATAGTTTGTTTGTTCAGGGTTAACACTGGAGGCGTGTCCACCATCGCCGTCAGCCAGCATTCTCTCAGGTGTGTCTCTGATTTTGTTTTTAACTCGCGTGGCACAGTATCTTTTGTTATGCCCGCTGGGTTTGGATGTTTGCATCTTCATTTGTACAAGAAAACCCAACATCACTGCACGAAAGCTGTTGTCAATTCGCCGATGACGCAATGTTTTGTCTGTTGGTCCCACATTTTGGTTGGATGGGTTTCCATGACATTTTTGTCCAAACAAGAGGTTGAATCCTACTGGCTTTGGTGATGCCCTGACATTTCCTCTACTGCCGCCATGAGCCTCTGGCTTCTTGCCTATGGCCTCTGGCTTCTTGCGTCTGGTTTCTGGCCTCTTGCCTCTGGCGTCTGGCCTCTGGCATCTGGCCTCTGGCATCTGGCCTCTGGCTTCTTGCCTCTGGCTTCTTGCCTCTGGTTTCTGGCCTCTTGCCTCTGGCTTCTTGCCTCTGGCCTCTGGCTTCTGGCCTCTGGCTTCTGGCCTCTGGCTTCTTGCCTCTGGCCTCTTGGCTTTTTTCCTCTGGCCTCTTGCCTCTGGCCTCTGGCCTCTGGCTTCTGGTCTCTGGCCTCTGGCCTCTGGCTTCTTTCCTCTGGCTTCTGGCCTCTAGCCTCTGGCCTCTTGCCTTCTGGCCTCTTGGCTCTGGTGTCTGGTTTCTGGCCTCTTGCCTCTGGCTTCTTGCCTCTGGCTTCTTGCCTCTGGCTTCTGGCCTCTGGTTTCTGGCCTCTTACCTCGGGCTTCTTGCCTCTGGCGTCTTGCTTCTGGCCTCTAGCTTCTGGCCTCTTGCCTCGAGCTTCTGTCTTCTGGCCTCTTGCTTCTGGCCTCTGGCTTATTGCCTCTGGCTTCTTGCCTCTGGCTTCTTGCCTCTGGCCTCTAGCTTCTGGCCTCTGGCTTCTGGCTTCTTGCCTCTGGCTTCTTTCCTCTGGCTTCTGGCCTCTGGCTTCTTGCCTCTGGCTTCTTGCCTCTGTCCTCTAGCTTCTGGCCTCTTGCCTTCTGGCCTCTGGCTTCTGACCTTTTGCCTCTGGCCTCTAGCCTTCTGGCCTTTGGCTTCTGTCCTCTTGCCTCTTGCTTCTGGCTTCTTGCCTCTGGCTTCTTGCCTCTGGCATCTGGCCTCTGGCTTCTTGCCTCTGGCCTCTGGTTTCTGGCCTCTTGCCTCTGGCTTCTTGCCTCTGGCTTCTTCCCTCTGGTCTCTGGCTTCTTAACTCTTGCCTCTGG
>JACSYO010000914.1:25000-35000 GCA_016806645.1 Ophiodon elongatus | reverse complement strand
GTGTATTAATCCACTGAATCACATGTGCTTTATTGAGTAGTTTATACAAACTGTCAGCTCTGCAGATGAAATGAGTGAGGCATGCAGGGAGAGGAGGGTTAGCATTGTTAGCATTGTAGCTGAAAGTTGCGTGGTATGGAAGTGGGATGAGCACCTTGTGCCATTCAAACTGTTTGTCTAGTCTTAATGAAGCGTCTAGAGGCCACTAATGGAGCTTCATGTTTTGAGCTTTTCATTTTGCCAATATTGCCGTTTGGATGTGTTCAGTGTCTGCTTCTGTAGCACTTGTTAACGCTATCGGCTCAGCCGTCGCCATGTTGAGAGCCGAGCGGAGGCAATGCCTCTGCTCTGAGGATCGTCTTGAGAACCAATAAACAGCTCAACTGTACTGGATACTGCCAGTGTTCATTTTGGCAGGTTGACACTAGTTCACATTTATTTTCCAGTCCATTTTTTGTCATTATATAAATAAGTCATTCAAACAGAGTGCCTATAAAAGTGATGTCAGTCCTTCACACTCAGCATGTGTACCCAAGCATATTGCATTACCTGCTATTTATGACTTCAGGATATTGTGGCTTATACTCCCATAATTAAAATCTCAAACCAAACCTGCAATCACAAGTAATCGTACTACCTCATCTCTGGCACTGCCTAACAAGCTCTCATTGTTTTTACATATCTGCTACTTTCATATGGTATTTATGTTTTTTATTGTATTGTACCATTGTTTTGCCGCATTGTGCTGTACAATAGTACTTGCCGTAGCATTGTATTGATTATATTAGGCCACCAGTTTTAATAACCTCTCCAGGGACCGCAAACCAAAATTATCCTTCTAGCTAACTCTGGCACATTTACATTAAACGTTCATTAATGTGCACTGTCCCTCGTAAACAAATACATAAAATCATCAAGTATCAAAGTATATCAGCTATTGGTGTCACCATGGTATAGGAGAGTATTAGGAGACCTGTCCCCTTCCATTTATGACCTGGAATGTTAATTCATCGATACATAATTGGGCTGTGAGCCCCTTTGATGCAGATGCTTGTGAGATGTGATGCTTCTGGTGAAGCTGGGTGTCAGTAACAGTGCTGGAATGTACTGAGTCAACTTGTTTCCTCTGTGTCTAGGTGTGGTCCGAGCGCTGTATGAATATTACCAGACCGAATGCAGAGACTGTGTCCACGTGTGGCTGAGTGCTGACACCGACCACTACTGCTGCTCTGCGGGCGATGAAGGCTGGGGCTGTGGCTACAGAAACCTCCAGATGCTCCTCTCCTCTCTGCACACAATAGAGGCCTATGCTCCCCTCCTCCCAGGTGCACAATCACACTGCACAATAACTGACCTGAAATCAGCTCTATCTTAGTTTTTGGAGTCTGATGTGATTTTGAGAACGTTCCCCTGTGGAAACTGAAATGAAAACCAGTGAAGGCTGGTTGTTTGTGTGTTCTCTGCAGACATGAACACGTGCTGTGGAAATGGACATCACACTGGTAAACATATAAGAAGTGTTGAGTTTGCTTCAACACTTGAAACAGGGTCAGGTCAGGAAACAGGGAGGCTTCTTACTGAAATATATCAGAAGTGAGGCTCTCCAATATATGCTGGTTTCAAATAAATTACTGATTTGTTGTGAGGTCGAGGTAAATATCTGGGAATTGATGGTAGTTATGTCACAATATTTTGATATACTAATGGATAGATAAATGAATATACAAGGAGCCGTAAATCTGAATCCTGACCGCCGCAGACACCAAGTCAAGAAAACAAGAAAAACAGCCCCGTCGGGCGGAAGTCCTCCTCTCGTCTCTGCCAACCTCAGAAGGCAGCAAGAGGCGGGACTCAGATTCAGAACCCTCGTTGCAGTCGGAAACTAAATTCAGCGTCGCAGTCGCAGAGTTGTTCCAACAGAGCCAGAATCCAATAGGGAACTCATTTCAGCTGCAGATTGTATCATCAGTTTTTAGAATAATGACCTGCCTTGAATTCTTATGATTTTTTATTTATTTTTTATGTTGAATTGCTTTCTAGAAACAGAGAAGAATTTAAAGACAAACTCTCTTTATTGTCCCTTTGGTGAGCAGTCACAGTAAAAGCATGATGAAGCACTTCACATTCATTCATTTTGGGGCCTGTCTTCAACCACGGTGTTTACTCAAAGCACATCACGTCTTGTCCTTGTTCTGCATTCTGATCTGGTGCACTATTGTTGTTGAGATTAATATCTGTACTCCTGTACGTTGTTGACAGCGGGTGCTGTCGAGCGTCACTGGAGCCGTCCTGGAACTATCTTGTTGGGACAACACATCACCCGCTGGTGGCCAGTTAGCCGTGTATAATAACAGAATGTATGGCAGATGAAGTGAAGAATGAATGAACCAGCAACAGCTTTCTACCTGGACCCATGTCAGTTCTTTCCATTTACTTGACGCTGCCTTTCCCCTCCAGAGAAGGCAGTGCCGAGCATCCCTCGGGTGCAGAGTATGATCGAGGAGGCTTGGAGAGCAGGGCTGGATCCGCATGGTGCGTCCCACTTCAACCAGCGGCTGCAGGGAACACGAGCCTGGATCGGAGCCACAGAGATCTACACCCTCCTCACCTCTCTGGGAATCGGGTGAGCATGACACTAATTGGTGTGTTCAAGCATCCCCCATTCTCTTCTCCACCACCGCCTCTTCCAGCTCCGGGGTAGTTTCCAGAACACACATCAGAAAGGCCGGCAAAGTTCTGGGAAGGTCTTAGGACCCCCTGTCCTAACACAGAGAGGACTGGTTCCCCTCTCTGTGCTAGGACAGGTGAACCAGTCCCTTCTGTGTCAGGACAGGGGGTCGGGAGGTGAACCAGTCCCTTCTGTGTCAGGACAGGGGGTCAGGAGGTGAACCAGTATTTTACAAAGAAGATAGATGACATACGCTCCTCGTTTGCTAATCCATCTTCTACAACTACATCAACTTCATCTTCTTCCCTTTCACCTCTGTCTCCCAATCAAGTTCTTACTTGGTTACCTTGGTAACCTTGGTTACCTCCGCCCACCCAACCACCTGCCCCCTTGACCCCATCACATCTCACATTCTCCAGTCTATTGCTCCTGACCTTCTCCCCTTTCTCACCCATTTTATTAACACCTCCCTCTCAGCTGGCTGTTTCCCTCTCTCTCCTCTGTCCTTATCCTTCTAGAGCAGCCTCTCTCCCCTCTGTCCTTATCCTTCTAAAGCAGCCTCTCTCTCCTCTGTCCTTATCCTTCTAGACCTTTCTGCTGCGTTCGACACAGTGAACCACCAGATCCTTATTTCCTCCCTACAGGACCTGGTGTCTCAGACTCTGCTCTCTCTCTTCTCTCATCCTACCTCAACGACCGCACTTACCGGGTAACCTGGAGAGGGTCTGTGTCTGAACCTTGTCCCCTGACTACTGGGGTCCCTCAGGGTTCCGTCCTGGGTCCCCTCACTAATGGGGTCCCTCAGGGTTCCGTCCTGGGTCCCCTCACTACCGGGGTCCCTCATTGTTCCGTTCTGGGTCCCCTCACTACTGGGTCCCTCAGGGTTCCGTCCTGGGTCCCCTCACTACTGGGGTCCCTCAGGGTTCTGTCCTGGGTCCTGTTAATGTTTCAAAATCTTTGGGCGGACTTGGAAGAGAATTTCTGGATTCAGTAGGTTATAATAAAAATCAATTTAATAAAAGTTGGCAATATAGTGCATAATCCTCAGCTGAGGGTTCATAAGCCAATGGCAGGCCACAGCCTTTCAACAGATGCCTTTAAAAAAGCAGTCTGAAGAGAGTTAACTGTCTGCGCGCATTGACCTAAGAGAGCCTCGAACTGACCAGTACATTTGATTCTCTCTTTCTTTCATCAGGTTTTACTCAGTTTGTTTGGTCTTTGCTCGAGACAGAAAGACAAATGTCACACCACCTCCCGCGAGTCCAATGAAAATGTATATCGTCGCCTCTCATTGGCTCAGTTTTACAATATATATTTGGCTAAAGTTTCACATGGCTAGAATCAGCATTCGGATTGGTTGTCGGTGCCGTAGGTCTCTCCCAGACCTATGGCACTTGAAGTCATCTCTCCACCCTCTCGTAAAGTTGAGCTGAACAACCCCCCTCAAGTGGAGTTGTTTTATTGCCCTTTGTGTTCATCTTGGAGACTTCAGTATCTCCATCCCCCTCTCTCTCATTCCATGCATACCTGAACTAAGTCTAAGTAAGAAACTCAATGTGGCTGTCTTCTATGTCACACATACTCCTTCCCATAAGGCTCACTATTCCTTATTAATTATCCTTTTTAAGTATCGTAATTTATACATAGACATTCCTTATTTACAAGTGTAAGTCATATTATTTTCTTACAACCTAACAGTCCCCTCACTACTGGGGTCCCTCATTGTTCCGTCCTGGGTCCCCTCACTACTGGGGTCCCTCATTGTTCCGTCCTGGGTCCCCTCACTACTGGGGTCCCTCAGGGTTCCGTCCTGGGTCCCCTCACTACTGGGGTCCCTCAGGGTTCCGTCCTGGGTCCCCTCACTACTGGGGTCCCTCAGGGTTCCGTCCTGCGTCCCCTCCTCTTCTCTCTGTGCACCAACTCTCTCGGCTCACATGGCTTTTCCTACCATGGCTATGCTGATGACACCCAACTAATCCTCTCGTTTATCAACCTTGTGATGACAACTCCTTGTATCCGCCTCCACAATGGAGGCTTTGAAAATGTCCCACTCAAATTCCACACCCCCAACCTCCCCATAAGAAAATAAACTGTGGAGGTGAGAGTTAAAGACCTTGTGGACAGGGGCCTCAGACAGGTTTTCCCAGTTCTCCCTAACTACACGTTTGGGTTTATCAGGTCTGTTCAGCCGTCACCCTGCAGGTGGTGGGCCACAGGGCAGCCGCACCCTGACGTTCTTTCATGCTGTGCCAAGGCCCGGCCGCCAGATGCTCGACGGCGAGTTTCCCTCCCAGGTCTGGCTCCAGGAGGGGGCCCCGGTTTCCCTGTTCAGAGCTGCTGCTCCTTTCTTTTTTCCAAATGTAATCCATTCAGCGATAGCTCCAGACTCTCAATCTGCTCACATTTTAATTGTAGTTTAGTGACTTCAAATCTTCATGAAGCTATGTAATGTAACACTAAGGCTTGTACTCTATGTTTTCAGTGCCCGCATCATTGACTTCCACAAGCCGACCGGCCCAGGTGACACCCACCCCCGGCTGTTTGAGTGGGTGAAGCAGTACTTCCAGTCGGGCAGGAGCAGCAGGCTGCCCCCTCGACTCATCCACACTCACCTGCCCCCGCTCTACCTGCAGCACCAAGGTACACAGCAGCGCCCCCTGCTCTATGCCTTCATCGCCACCATATAGCTGTACGGGATTGGTCAGGTCCTAATACATTTGCATGCGCATGCTTCTGTGATTGGATAATGTTTTTTTGGGCCTGAGCCATTCATATATAAATCCCAAAATACATTTGCGAATCCTTCTGCGTGCATTCCTAATTATTGAGGCTGATTTGACGCCCAGACATTAACATTAACCCCAAATGGCTTTTCAGTGATCCGCTCGTAACATTACCTGAATTGCAAAGCGTTTTTGGAAGTGTAAACACAGAAGAACATTGAGCTTTATTACCTGGTTACTCTTTTACGAGTTTTGTAATGCGGAGCTAATTGCAGGTTTCACTCCCCATTGACTGACTAACACAAGGTGGCGTGTGCACCATTGTTCGTCAGCCTAACGAGCGTGTTCTCTAGAGATGGTGGAGCAGCTTACTCTCTTCTCCAGTTCATTACGTAAACAGCTAGAGCTGCATTCAAACGTTAGTCCTGGGTTTACTCTGGAATGTTACTCGCATAACAAGGTAATACTGCTTCCTCAAACATTTCAATTACTAATGATGTAACTGGCGAAATGTGATATCATGAGACATGGAAGGAGAACTTGTCCACATGGTAGGGAGTCCTCAGCCTCGTAATGAGGAGAACTGTTGTGCAGTGTGACAAAATAATCCGGACTCCAGCTCCATTTATTTGCTTGTCCTGGACCCTTTGATCACGTCCCACAGGGGCCAGCTGATGTCTGCTCGGTTCTCATGGACCTGTGGATGTTGATGCTGAGTAGAGATTGTTTTACGAACCGGAGGTGAGGAGATTAAAAGAAATGTGTGCTTACTAGACGGAGAGTGTCTGTGGAAAAGATCCTATTGAGTTGCATGTTGGGATGAGGAGACTCCAGGGAGCAAAAGCCATGTCACGGCCTCCGCTGCTTCATCTAAAAGCTTTAGCTTTTAGTTTTTTTGTACCACTAGCTACTAGTTAAGCTAGCGGCCTCTCCTCTCGCTCTCTTCCTAACACCTTAGTGTTAAAGTACAACTTTAATGATCTGGTAATCAGGTTTGTGTTACGCAAGTTTCTCTAATCCCTCAGCGTGAAAACAGAGCTCTGGTTTCCTGTTTCTTGATGTTTCTGACTCCACATTCCTGTGTGCTCACTCTGCTGCGTCTCCTGACACGGAGCTCCACCACCCGACACGGAGCTCCACCACCCGACACGGAGCTCCACCCCCCCGACACGGAGCTCCACCCCCCCGACACGGAGCTCCACCCCCCGACACGGAGCTCCACCCGACAAGGAGCTCCACCACCAGAGAGACAGGGACTCATGGCCGGTAGCCACTGAAGACTCACCCTGGCTCTGTCCTGGGAACGAGGACTTGCTGCACATCCTGTTCATGGGCTGGTGGGGGCTGATGCCCAACCGCGAGGAGAGGAGAGGAGAGGAGAGGAGAGGAGAGGAGAGGAGATTATTTATAGCACGTGGAACCTCCATTTTTTTGTGGCAACATGAAAAGTGTTGGACATAAATTCCAGTTTTCTGATTTTTGTGAAAGAAATTATCAAATAAATTCAACTTGCGTTATTTTCTTTTTTATGATTCATGGCATTGTAACTGTTATACTGCTGAAGACATGCTGGAAGGTCTAATAAATAGAGAAGCAAAGTCCCGCCCCTCCAGTGGCCCCCATAGGACTTTACTTTGAGATAAATATGTACGGTAGTCCACTATGACTCCCCCACCTTCCCGTCATAACCACTAAACCCTCGTCGCTCTGACCAGACCGATGACCCCTGTCCTCCCCCGTCCCTCCCCCGTCCTCCCCTGTCCCCCCTGTCCCCCCTGTCCTCCCCCGTCCTCCCCAGGTCACAGCCGCTCCGTGGTGGGCTTGGAGCAGAAGGAGAACGGGACCCTGAGCCTGCTGCTTCTGGATCCCGGCACCTCGGCGTCAGACGCCAGGAAGCTGCTGAGCAGGGACACTGTGGCCCCGGCCCTCCGGCGAGTCAGGAGGGGCCCCGGCAGCCTGAAGCACACCCAGTACCAGCTGGTGGCCCTGAGGGGCCTCATGTCTGAGGAGGAGAAACGGGTGTGTGTGTGTGTGTGTGTGTGTGTGTGCGCATGTGGAGGTTATCTTCACGTCTTGAGCTCCAGGATGACTCAGCATTTTCTTCCCCAGGTCAGCGTGCTGGACTCCAGGACTCTGAGTGCTGAGCGGATCCCGTGAACAGGAAGTCTCCGTCTGCTGTTTTTACTGTGACATTTGATTCCTGCACTTCAGGAACTATTGAACGCAGTCATTCGCTAATAAATGATATAATGTACACTCTTTCATATTGTTGTTAAATAAAGTGTGTGCTGCCTGTTTACAGTGAGCAGTTCATGCTCGGGAGGAACTGGAGCAGAACAAACTGCTGTCCTGAAAGAACCACAACCACAAGAAAACAGTCCAAACGTAAAAGCTCAAATATTTGACTGCAGAGGTGATTCACTGTTATCTGTTTGTAGACGTCACAGGAGAATGAGCACGAGGTCGTGGGGAGCGAGGTCAGATACACACAGCTGCTCAGGGTTTGGAGTGTTTTAGAGGACCTCTGAAATATAAATCACCTCCAGTAACAGCAGAGAAGAAAGATTACAATTGTAAAAGAAAAGCCAGAACATGAACCTTCAGGGTGCAGAGGGGGGACGCTTCTTCTCGGGACTCTGGTCTGCTAGCAAACACCAGACAGGTAGCCGTGTGTTGGGACGCACCCCCAACAGGGTGAGGAGCCAGACAAAGGGGAGGATACAGGCCTCAGCAGGAAGAGAGGGAACACGGGTCCTGACTCCGTCACCTGGTGTGGTAGTGGAACGTGGACACGTCAGCTGGTGTGGTAGTAGAACGTGGACCCGTCAGAGAGCTACGGTGGCCTTCAGGTGGCTGGAAACACACGAGGAGCCGGGGTATGGGTCGTCCCTTATGGGCCACAGAAATGAAGGGGACCCACGTGAGGAGACCCACATGAGGGGACCTACATGAGGGGACCCCCTTCCTGAGTAGATCAGAAGGGTTCACACGTGGTCTCAGTCTTCCCCGTGGGTCTCTCATCAGGACTGGTTAATGGACTAGTTGGTTAATCTTGTATTCTTTTCGAAAATGTCCCTCACAGAGAGTCCTGTTCAAATGTCTGTCAGACCCCCAATCCAGACCCCCGGTCCAGTACAGTCCAGACCCCCAAACAGAAAAACGTCTCTACTGAAAACTATCAGGGGAGCCACACGAGGCCAGGGCCCTCAGGGAAAGACTGCATGGGCCCTCAGCCTGTGGACATGCAGTCCAGATCAGGAGGAGGAGGAAGAAGATGAGGTGGAGTAAATGATGGAGGAGGAGGAGGAAGATGAGGTGGAGTAAATGGAGGGGGAGGAGGAGGAGGAGGAGGAGGAAGATGAGGTGGAGTAAATGATGGAGATGGAGGTGGAGTAAATGATGGATGAGGAAGAGGAGGTGGAGATGGAGGAGGAAATGGAGATGATGATGGAGGTGGAGGAGGAGGAGGAGTAAAAAAAGATAACTGAAAGATAACATCTTCTGCCTCCTTTATCCATCCGCTACAATCTTTTGGATTCATGTTAATGTGGATTTAACGACATTTAAATTTGTGGAAAAGAAATTGGGGGAAAACAATATAAAATTAAAGCTGCAAGCAGCGATGTACGGGTCCTCGCACCTTTGCGCGCGTCGGGGGTGCTGGCGGGATGCCGGCTAACGCGGCCGAGAATGTCTGCGACCATCAGACAACGCGACAACATGAGCAATTCATGTAAAACTCAAAATGGCCGGCTTCTGATACGGTTTGGAGCATGGTCCCAAGAGACTTATTTGTAAGTTTACATGTGTTACATAAGCCTACCAAATTTTGTATATCTTTGTCAAACGTACTGCGAGGGCTGCTTTGTCGAATTTTGTCGGAATTCATTTTGTTGACATTTTGTAGGGGGCGCTATCGAGCCGATTCTTAATTTTGAAGCATTCCAAACATATCATATAACTACATTTAGGTAATTAAATATGTGTGCTATGTTTTAATCTGTTTTGAGCATGTTTAGCCCCTCAAAAACATATTTGTTTTTCATGTCGAAGAGGGAGTTGCTACGGCAACAGCCTTCGACGAAACAACAAGATTTTGATAACTTTTAATCACTAAGGTTTTTACATTGTACTGACCAAATTTGAAGTATATCTGATGATTTACCTAGGAGGAGTTCGTTCAAATAAAGAGCCTAGAAATAGGCAAAAATGAAAGGACAAATCCCACAGAAATCAAAATGGCCGACTTCCGGTACGGTTTAGAGCATGGTACCAGGAGACTTTCTTTTAAGCCTACATGTGATACATATGCCTACTACATTTAGTCTATCTATGTCAAACATACTGCGAGGGCTGCTTTGTCAAAATTTTGTAGGGGGCGCTATCGAGCAACCTTTCCACTCTGAAGCATTAAACTCATATCAGGTAACTATGTTTATGACTTTAAATGTGTGTGCAAAGTTTAGTTACGTTTCAAGCGTGTTTAGTACCTCAAAAGTACCTTCGTTGTTGACGGCGAAGCTTGGGTCGCCACGGCGTTCCACGAAAGCTCGAAACCTTTGTGAGCTGGCATTATGAACTTCTTACATGTGTGTGGTAGTAATTTCAT
>JACSYO010000914.1:2500-20000 GCA_016806645.1 Ophiodon elongatus | reverse complement strand
CTGTTTATGGTGATGATTGAGGCAATGTTTATTGAATGAAAGATGAATGAAGCGCTGGTAGCCTCCTGCTGGACGTGTGGTGGTAAAGCTAACAAACGTAGTTGGAATGTGACTGCAAAAACTAATATGAACCAATGAATATACACCGGGGTGTTGGTGTTGGTGGAAGCAGAGTCACAGCATAATCCCAAATTCAGATGACAACAGACTTAAGGATAACCCGCCCCCCTGGAACCCAGACTGGCCAATCATAGCGCAGCATCGCGCAGCAGCCGACAACCATCTGGCTCGGTTCCAAAGACTCATCAATGTTTCAGTTTCTTCATTTTCAGGCTGGTTTTGTGGATTTGGAGCTTGTGATACTCGTTACCCGGAGAGGTTGGAAGGAGATGTATGTCTCTAAAACCTGAGCTAACATTAGCAGAGTACGTTAGCACATCAGTTTCTAGCGTTAGCACTTCTATTGTGTGTGTGAACAAAGAGCAACAGAGTTGTTCTTTAATTCCTTTGTCTTCTGTCTGGATGAAGTGATGTGGTGGTTCACTTTCACACTGTGCTCTTTAGCTTCTAGCTTTATCTTTTTCACCTGTTTTCACTGCTTGTTATCAGTTTGACATCTTGGATATATCCTTCAAACGCATATTCTAGACAATTCTGTCTGCTTCTCTTTCAAATGGCTTTTTTGTTTTTATAATTCCATAATATTTCTTCAGGGAGTGCAGTTAGTGACAGTGTGGGCTCCATGGTAGCTCTGACAGCAAGGGAGAGCAAGGGTCAATATAGCATATTGTATTGCAGGAAAATGAAGTGGTTGAATTCAATGGCATTTTTGAGGTTCCATTTCAAATAGGGCGAATACTTGCCATCATGGTCATTACTTTTAATAACCTATATGAACACACTGTACAACTTTGAAAATCGAAAAATAATCAAGCAGAATGCAAGGGAACGTTTTGAAAAATGGAAATAAACCATTGCAAGATTGAGCTGTGATTACATATCGCACCGACATGATTTTACATCGTCGTGACATAGGTTTTCATCACACTTTAAAATGAATAATACTTTCAGACATACTATGGATGACGCTTTAAAATAGCCCGTGATCAGATATAGATGTCGCAATCTTGTACAAATATCGCGGCGACATATTTGTGCTTACTGGTTGTTTTTCAATCGCTTTACGAGCAAAAGAACACGGATGAGAGTGGGTGAAGAAGACCACGTGTCCTTTTTATTTTGCTTTAGCTATCATGGACGTAAATGATGTCAAGACTCAGAACCATGATCTGGTGCCACACAAAGGCTTCAAGTTGATCAACGGGACTCATGATCCAGATGATGTGGACCAGATTTACAACCTGGAGATCAGAGACTCTGATGTGTTTGTCGTCACATACCCAAAATCAGGTGAGCGGAAAACAAAGATGGAAGAGCACACACAGAACGTACTTACACTTTTAAAATGCGTCTTGGGCGATTGGATCACAAGGACGGCACTAAATGAAAAAAAAAGTATTAATAATTTTACTTCTTACTTTAAATGATTTGCTTTTATCAGTAATTGTGATAGTCATGTTGCAGCAAGTGCCTAAACAATTCAAAGGTGCACAACCAAGCACCGCAACAACTCGCAGACCCTTCACGCGTTACTCTAAATGCCTGATTCATCCCAGACGCCAACTTTATTTTTTCCAGGATGGTGAAATAAGGACCAGCCCTACCCTGCCTCTGATTGGCTAGAACTCGTTGCCTTTGCTGGTTGGGTTGGTTAGGTCTAGGCATGAGGAGTGACATTGGTTCGGGTAAGAATATCAGGGTAGTCCAATCAGAGACGGAGTAGGGTGGGTCATGCCTTCGCCATTGGAGGGAAGAAAATGAAGCAAAGACGCAACAAGAAAATAGGTCTTTTTGTTTCTACAGTTAGTTTTCAAATCCAAAATCCAAGCTGGCTTTGTCCACAACGGTGAAGACTTCGCAAAGCCCATAGAGAGATTATATGTCAATATTGTCAAACATCTTGGGCTATTTGGGTTTGCCTGGAAGAACTAGATAGACCCGTCTGTAGTGGTTTCTTCTTCTTCTTCTTCTTCTTCTTCTTCTTCTTCTTCTTCTTCTTCTTCTTCTCCTTCTCCTTCTCCTTCTCCTTCTTCTTCTTCTTCTTCTTCTTCTTCTTCTTCTTCTTCTTCTTCTTCTTCTTCTTCTTCTCCTTCTCCTTCTTCTTCTTCTTCTTCTTCTTCTTTTAAATTGGGCAGACGAGGCAGGGGAAGTGCACTGCTGCCTCCTGCCCGTCTAAAATGCTGACGTACTTGGAACCGTCCTCGTGATCGGATCCCCAGGACCAGGTGTAAACAGGGCTCCAGAGGAGGGCCCAGTACAGGCTCCTCCATTAGACACACAGTTGTGCCCAGTGTCCTGCAGTGGGAGTGCACTTAAGGTCAGAGTGATTCTTGGAGCTCTCAGCACAGAGGAAGGAACAAGGCTGATTAGTATGTACACATGAATGTCCTGTTCTTTTGTGTGTTGCAAATTGATTTCAACAGAGAGCAGGGTATCAAATGATCATGTGTTTTGTGAAAAAGAGAAACCAGGACAAAGCTGCGCACAGAGCGAGAGAGGTGTGCTCACACACACGGGTGACCTAATTGCTGCCATTGGACACGCAGAGTCTGGAACTGAGGCCTGTCTGCTCTGTTTGACAGGGACCATCTGGATGCAGCAGATCCTGCTGCTCCTCGAGGCTAAGGGAGACCTGACACCCATCAGTAAGCTCAGCAAATACTCCAATGCTGAACTCATCCCCTGGATCGAGGTGATTGGCAACAGACAGACGTTTATCACGGCCCCGTCGCCCCGGATGAGAGTCAGCCATCTGCCGTTCCAGTTCATGCCTTCTGCTCTGAGCCAGAAGAAGGGCAAGGTCAGCTCTCTAGCCAGCTGTTTCTGTTACGTCCTCACTGAGAAGGTTTCTCCATCAGGTGAATGTCTGGTCATTGAGTCGCCGTGTAGCGGAGGGACATTGCTGTTGTTGGTAAATAACACTCGCAGTCCCGCAGAGTGAATTAATGACTTTCTTTTTTTATAGCCAAAAAAATCTTGCTAGCCAGCGCAAGCTAACATGTTCAGAGAATTATTCTGCCTGCACCTCCAAAGAGTACGTCATCATGTTACTAACCGAAGTCCAACAGACCAGCAGTGTGCATTTCTGCAAACCACTGATCTGTTGAATGTCAACATTTACAAAAGTACAAACAAAGTACAGCCGGCGTTGTGCAGAGAAACCAACGTAGTGTATGGAGCAACTGTTATTGAAAGTTAGGGCGTATGAAAGTAATGTGGTATAATAACAAGTACAATGAGCGAATACGTCCACTAAGAGCGAGCTGGGGTCGAACAAACTCAGCACTTTCACAGAGGAGACGTCTGGGAAATGTCCCGTGTGAAACCAAAAATAAACTTTAGGCTTGTTCCATGATGTCCCCTCAGGAAGTCCAGTAAGGGTGGTGGCTATTTCTCATGACGTGGTTGGTTCTAAAGGAGCTACAGGCGGGGTTCAGGTGTGTGAGACGAGTAGAAACCGAGTCAGGCTGCTCATTCAAACAACCATGAAGACGTTAGCATCGATGCTACAATAGCACCAGTTGTTTTGGAGCAGGAGAACATTTATTCCTAGAAAGATGAGAAAAGAACCGCATTGAAGGCTTCTCCTCTCGATGGGAAAGAAGTTGTTGCTTTTCCTCCCGACCCGCTTCGGTAAGAGCTTGATTTGACCGATGGTTCATCCAATCACCTGAATTTCTGTTACTTAACAAAATACTTTCATATTTTATTTTCGTATTATTGCCAAAGCATTCAAAATGTATTGTATGCACCCTGAGAAAAGAAGCAGAATTCATGTAAATCTCTCCAGCTGTTGTTGCATGTTCTGGACCAAAGTGTGGATCATTCTTGAGCTACGGGGACAACAAACAGAAACCCCGAGCATTTAGTTGCAGCAGTTTTGTTGCCTTCTCTTCATCCTGCTTTGTACTGTGGATTGTTGTAGTTGGTCATGTGACTTCCTGTTCTGCAGCTGTAGTAAACGGTGCACACCCAAATCATCTCATTAACACTAATAGACCAATTTCATGTCCCAGAAGAGTAGCGTGCTGGACCGCCGCAACCGGAAGAAAGGCATTCACGTTAAGGGATTCTGTAGTTCTACTATATTGTTGTTTGTATTTTTATTTTGTCATTGAATAAGAGGCATTTTCCAAAAGCTTTGGATAAGGGGTTAAAAAAAAAAGAGCTTAAACCGAAAACCTACACAACGAACAAATAAGCTAATAGTCTGATATTTGGTCCGGCTCTTTGCCTCACAGTCACAGACTGATGCACTGAGAATGTAGAATTTCTCCGATTGCAGCTTGAAAACAAGGTGTTAAAAGTCCGTCCCCATCAAACAGGACGGAGTCGTACACCGTTGACACCCAGACTCTTCCCCTTTTAGGTGATCTACGTGGTGAGAAACCCCAAAGATGTCGTCGTGTCTTACTTCTACTTCCATAAGCTCGCAAACATGTTGGAGACTCCGACGGATTTCGACGACTTCTTTGAAAAATTCCTGAGAGGAGACGGCAAGTTCTTCTGTCACTCACAAAAGGGTGGTGCTCGTGGCACTGGTGAGCAGTGCAGCTCGTGATGGGTGTCGCAGTGTGCTGGTGGTAACATTTCTGCATTATTCTTTGCAGTGTTTGGTTGCAGCTGGTTTGAGCACATTAAGACGTGGTACTCGCACAAGGACGACATGAACATGCTGTTCATCACTTACGAAGAGATGATTCAAGTGAGAGACGGAATCATTTCAATCTGTACTCGTCCACACGCTGTCATAGCATATGTTCGTCAGTAAAAATGATTTCAAAAATAGATCTTTAGTGCATTTATGCTACTGCGTTTTCTGTTCAGGACCTGCACTCAACTGTGGAGAGGATCGCCTTGTTCCTGGGTAAAGAGCTGAGCGAGGAGCAGCTGGCCCTGGTGGTGAAACACAGCACCTTCAACAACATGAAGAAGATCCCACAGGCCAACTACGAGCGGGTTCCAGGTGAACTGCTCAGCCACCACCAGGGGAGATTCATGAGGAAAGGTAGGAGAGGTCACTCTGTTGTCACTCACTCCAGAGAGGAGAGGAGAGGAGAGGAGAGGAGAGGAGAGGAGAGGAGAGGAGAGGAGAGGAGAGGAGAGGAGAGAGTTAGCTAGCCAGAGGCCAAGCTCTGAGGAAAGGGCTTTGAAGCTAATTTGCCATAGTGGCATAGCGAATATTATTTTTTTTAAGTGAATCAACTTCCCAGACTGAACACTTGAATTGCCCTTATTTAAATCATTGGGTCTTAAAATTGTGAAATGCATTAATAGGCGAACAAAGGGGTGGAGTTAAAGGAAACACTACTGTGCTAGCTCTATGTCTACAGATGTGGAATTTTATAAGTTTTTTTGGCTTCGACTTTTTTGGAGGAGTTTACGTCACACACAGAAGGAGAGTGACTTCTTCCTCTGCTCAGGTAGACATTACTCCACCATATATTTACATATCTAATAGTTGTTTGCTGCTTTATTAATGCGCTCCATCTCAAATTTAGCACATGTAAGTCCAACATTTAGGTCTGTTTTATTCTCCACCAACTCCTGCGTTCCCTGAGAGGCACCTTTCACATAAAAACAGCATTTTGATCCATCGGTGTTAATATGAAAATATTGAACTGCTTTGAGTATTAGTGAGATTTTGGGGAAGCTCAAGGTGTCTCCAGCCTAGCGGCGATGCTCTTCACTGGGACGCTACAATGTGTAATGAGGATGATGACTCAACCTTCTTCTCCTTTCATGTCCTGTGAACACCAGGCACCATCGGCGACTGGAAGAATCACTTCAGTGTGGCCCAGAACGAGAGGTTTGACCAGGTCTTCCACGGAGAGATGGAGGACAGTCCTCTGGTTTTTCTCTGGGACATCAAGGACATTGCGTGATCAGTTGTTGGTCACATGACAACTCCAAGAAGAAGATAGTCACAGTTGCAGCTTCATGATTATTATTCATGTCAGCACCTCTTCCCTCTGCTGTACCAGAGGCTTTCCAAAGCACATTATAGTGTTTCCTTCATTCCGGGCCCCCATTGGTTTCCATTCATTTTAGTTTACTTTGAAAATCTATGCAAAGCTGCATTGAGGACAGAATATGTAGTCCTTTTTACATAGTAGACTTTATTTACTACATGCAGTCGAGATGTTGTGGTCTCAAAGCAGTAAGCCTTGTTGTCTTGTGCTCATATACAAATATAACTTAGACCATTGCCTGACTAGCCGGGTTTCTATTAACATATTTTTATATTCGTTTTGAAGCATCGCATTAGAAAACCTGTATGGAAACAACGGAAATTAATAAAAATTTTCTCATTTCTCATCTTCAGCCTATACCGCCGACTTCCTGACCAAACTACGGTTGGCGTAGACAAATGTATTCGTCCCAAACCAATTGACTGAAACTCGCTTAATTCAAATGTATTTTTTGTGACATTTCTAAAGACTGCTAAAAATGTGCTTCTCAATTGAAACAGACTCCTGTTACCATCGATCTGCACAGTCAGGTAATCCCTCAAAGGGAGCTTTGGGTTAAACTACTGTTGCTTGCCATTGCAGTGCACACCCTATAAAGCAAGCTTCACCCACAACTCCTTCACCATGGGGCAATGCTGAAAGCAAGCATTCTGTAACATCCAGCAGTTTGAATGTAAATGTCTGGTTTTATACTGTCGTGAAAAGGAAGGCGACTTTGATTTGAAGTACAACTTGTAAAAATAATGGTATGTTCCATGGACTTCTATCGCTGCTAAATATATAGTATGACTATGATACTGATGGTCAAATAAAAATATGAAGAAATGGGCAAAGCGTGTTGTCTCAGTGGACCACACTTACTGTTTGTCAAATTCCATAGAAATGTGAGCTAATCACACGGATGTCAGAAGGCCTAAAGAAGACCAACGACTGGTTCCCTCGACCTGTTTGACTCCCAATGAGAGAACTAGAGTTAGTTGTGTTTTATTGAATGAACACAAACAACCTCAGTGTGACGCGTCATGTGGACTCGGTTCTACTAGCTGTTCGCTCTGTTTGCTGTGTGAGCCCCGATAGCTGTGAGCTAGCTCTGCTCACTGCCGGCCCACTCGGCGAGACACCCGCTGAGGAACCGACTCTGGTTATGGGTAGCTCCATAGTCAGAAACGTGAAGATAGCGAAGCCAGGGACCACAGTCACATGCATTGCGGGCGACGTTGAGTCCTATTTAAAACTGCTGGCTAAGGATAAACGTAAATACAGTAAGATTGTAACACACGTCGGCGGTAATGACTCCCGAATCCGACACTCGGAGGTCACTAAAATTAATGTGGCATCGGTGTGTTCATACGCCAAAACAATGTCGGACAGTGTAGTTTTCTCTGGCCCTCTCCCAAATTTGGTGAATGATGAGATGTATAGCCGCATGTCATCATTCAACCGCTGGTTGTCGAGGTGGTGTCCAGCAAACAATGTGGGCTTCGTTGATAATTGGGAGACTTTCTGGGGAAAACCTGGTCTGATTAGGAGAGACGGCATTCATCCCACGTTGGATGGAGCGGATCTCATTTCTGCAAATCTGACCAACTTTGTTTGGGGACCTAATCCATGACAACCCAGAGTTCAGACCAGGAAGCAGAAGCAGAGTTGTAGTCTTACACCCTTCTCTGCACTTCCATTAGAGAAGTTACCCACCCAAAACTATATAGGGACTGTGTCTGCGCCACGGCCGCTTAAATTAATTAAATCTAAAGTAACCAGAAGAGGAGTTGTACAAAATAATCTCATGAAAGTTAACACCACCAACGCAACAGTGCAACAAAATAGGAGAATTAAATGTGGACCCTTAAATATCAGATCTTTGTCATCTAAAGCTGTTTTAGTAAATTATTTAATATCAGACAATCACATTGATCTATTCTGTCTTACTGAAACCTGGCTGTGTCATGAAGAATATGTCAGCCTAAATGAATCAACTCCTCCAAGTCACATTAATACTCACATTCCTCGAGGCACCGGCCGAGGAGGTGGAGTAGCAGCTATCTTTGACTCAAGCCTATTAATGAACCCTAAACCTAAATTAAACTACAACTCATTTGAAAGCCTTGTTCTTAGTCTTTCACATCCAACCTGGAAAACAATACAGCCAATTCTATTTGTTATAGTGTACCAGGCTCAGGTTACTTTATTTGTACTAGTAGGTAGACTTGTTTTGCAAAGAAAGCGAGGCATCCATCTTGACACACATTACATTACAATTGACACAGACAACAATAAATAAATAAATAGATAAAACTACATAAAACTACAAATCAGTGCACCGTTACAATTTCAGTTTGTTTGCCTGAGTGACGGCTGCTGGAACAAAGATGTTTTTATACCGCTTTGTTCTGCACCGTGGGATAAATACCTCCGTCCAGAAGGAAGAAGATGAGCTTCCCTGTGCAAAGGGAGTCGTCTTTTAAAATGGAGCCGGTTAACCACTGTGACTGTCTGGTGTACAGGGTCTCTGGTGTACAGGGTCTCTGGTGTACAGGGTCTCTGGTGTACAGGGTCTCTGGTGTCCCGTCCCGACAAGGCTGCTTAAAGAAGTTTTATCTTTGATTGGCACCTGTCTGCTGGATATTATCAATCTATCTTTACTAACAGGCCATGTACCACAGTCTTTTAAATTATTACCTTTAGTTAGTACCTCTACTAGATATTATCAATCTATCTTTACTAACAGGCCATGTACCACAGTCTTTTAAAGTAGCTGTGATTAAGCCTCTTCTCAAGAAGCCCACTCTTGATCCAGAGGTGTTGGCTAACTATAGACCGATCTCTAACCTTCCCTTCCTCTCTAAGATCCTTGAGAAAGTAGTTGCAAATCAGTTATGTGACTTTCTACAGAACAATAGTTTATTTGAGGATTTTCAGTCAGGATTTAGAAAACACCACAGCACAGAGACAGCACTGGTGAAAATTACTAATGACCTTCTAATTGCATCAGATAAAGGACTTGTCTCTGTCCTTGTCTTGTTAGACCTTAGTGCTGATAAAGGACTTGTCTCTGTCCTTGTCTTGTTAGACCTTAGTGCTGATAAAGGACTTGTCTCTGTCCTTGTCTTGTTAGACCTTAGTGCTAGGACTGTCTCTGTTCTGGTCTTGTTAGACCTAGTGCTGATAAAGGACTTGTCTCTGTTCTGTCCTGTCTTGTTAGACCTTAGTGCTGATAAAGGACTTGTCTCTGTCCTTGTCTTGTTAGACCTTAGTGCTGATAGACTTGTCTCTGTACTGTCTTGTTAGACCTTAGTGCTGATAAAGGACTTGTCTCTGTCCTGTCTTGTTAGACCTTAGTGCTGATAAAGGACTTGTCTCTGTCCTTGTCTTGTTAGACCTTAGTGCTGATAAAGGACTTGTCTCTGTCCTTGTCTTGTTAGACCTTAGTGCTGATAAAGGACTTGTCTCTGTCCTTGTCTTGTTAGACCTTAGTGCTGATAAAGGACTTGTCTCTGTCTCTGTCCTTGTCTTGTTAGACCTTAGTGCTGCGTTCGACACCATTGACCATCACATCCTATTACAGAGATTAGAACATTTGATTGGCATTAAAGGAACCGCACTAAGCTGGTTTAAATCTTATTTATCAGATTGATCTCAGTTTGTATATGTAAACGATGAATCCTCGATAACCACCAACGTCAGTCACGGAGTTCCACAAGGTTTTGTACTTGGACCAATTTTATTCACCTTATATATGCTTCCTTTGGGCAATATTATCAGAAGACACTCCATAGACTTTCATTGTTATGCTGATGATACTCAATTATATCTATCGATCAAGCCAGACAAAACCAACCAGCTTGCTGAACTTCAAGCATGTCTCAAAGATATAAAAACATGGATGACCTGCAACTTCCTGATGTTAAACTCAGACAAAACTGAAGTTATTTTACTAGGCCCAGAACACCTCAGAAATCAATTATCTAATGATGTGGTTTCTCTAGATGGCATTGCCCTGGCATCCAGCACCACCGTAAAGAATCTCAGAGTTGTCTTTGATCAGGACTTGTCCTTTAACTCTCACGTAAAACAAATCTCAAGGACTGCCTTTTTTCACCTACGTAACATTTAAATAATCAGACACATCCTGTCTCAAAGAGATGCAGAAAAACTAGTTCATGCATCTGTTACTTCTAGACTGGACTACTGTAACTCCTTATTATCAGGCTGCTCTAATAAGTCTCTTAAATCTCTCCAGTTGATCCAGAATGCTGCAGCTCGTGTACTAACAAAAACTAAGAGATGAGATCATATTACTGCTGTATTAGCTTCTCTTCACTGGCTCCCTGTAAAATCCAGAATATAATTTAAAATCCTTCTCCTCACCTACAAAGCCTTAATTGGTGAGGCACCGTCATATCTTAAGGAGCTCATAGTACCATATTACCCCACTAGAGAGCTCATAGTACCATATTACCCCACTAGAGAGCTCATAGTACCATATTACCCCACTAGAGAGCTCATAGTACCATATTACCCCACTAGACAGCTCATTGTACCATATTACCCCACTAGAGAGCTCATAGTACTGCTCAGGTTTATAGTTAGAGCTGTTTCAGGTTTATAGTTAGGGCTGGCTCAGGTTTATAGTTAGGGCTGGTTCAGGTTTATAGTTAAGGCTGGTTCAGGTTTATAGTTAGGACTGGTTCAGGTTTATAGTTAGGTCTGGTTCAGGTTTATAGTTAGGACTGGTTCAGGTTTATAGTTAGGGCTGGCTCAGGTTTATAGTTAGGGCTAAGGTTTGTCCTGGTCCAGCCCCTTGATATGCTGCTATAGGCCTAGACTACCGGGGGACATCTTAGGATACACTGAGCTCCTCTCTCCTCTTCTCTCTCTCCTTCTGTATTAATTCATGTTCTATCAATGCACATTACTAACTCTACTTCTTCCCCCAGAGTCTTTGTGCCTTCTCGCCTCGCAGGTTTCTATGGATCGTGGTTTTATCTGGACCCTGGTCCTGCCTCCTGCTGTGGTCCTGCCCGACACCTACTGCTATTATCATTATTTCTGGTTGCATTGCAATTAGTATGGCCAATAAATTAATGCTTCTATTCTCATTACTATTCTACGATGCTCTCATTACATGAATCATTTCTGTCATATCCATTGAATGTGTTGTAACTCTGTTATGCTGTTCATTCTGTACACATGACATCTATTGTACTTCTATTGTACTTCTGTCCATCCTGGGAGAGGGATCCTCCTCTGTGTCTCTCCTGAAGGTTTCTTCCCTTTTCCTCCCTGTTAAAGGTTTTTTTTGGGGGGAGTTGTTCCTGAACCCATGAGAGGTCCTGGGACAGAGGATGTCGTATGTGTACACATTGTAAAGCCCTCTGAGGAGAATTTGGCATTTGTGATTTTGGGCTATAAAAAATGATGAGGAGCCCTGATGATGAGGAGCCTGATGAGGAGGAGCCTGATGAGGAGCCTGATGATGAGGAGCCTGATGATGAGGAGCCTGATGAGGAGCCCTGATGATGAGGAGCCCTGATGATCAGGAGTCTGATGATGAGGAGCCCTGATGATGAGCCCTGATGATGAGGAGCCCTGATGATGAGGAGCCTGATGAGGAGCCTGATGAGGAGCCCTGATGAGGAGCCCTGATGATGAGGAGCCTGATGAGGAGCCTGATGAGGAGCCTGATGAGGAGCCCTGATTAGGAGCCCTGATGATGAGGAGTCTGATGATCAGGAGTCTGATGATAAGGAGCCTTGATGATGAGGAGCCTGATGATGAGGAGCCCTGATGATAAGGAGCCCTGATGATGAGGAGCCCTGATGATGAGGAGCCTGATCAGGAGTCTGATGATGAGGAGCCTGATGATGAGGAGCCCTGATGATAAGGAGCCCTGATGATGAGGAGCCCTGATGATGAGGAGCCTGATCAGGAGTCTGATGATGAGGAGCCTGATGAGGAGGAGCCTGATGAGGAGCCTGATGATGAGGAGCCTGATGAGGAGGAGCCTGATGATGAGGAGCCTGATGAGGAGCCCTGATGATGAGGAGCCTGATGATGAGGAGCCTGATGAGGAGCCCTGATGAGGAGCCTGATGAGGAGCCTGATGATGAGGAGCCCTGATGATGAGGAGCCCTGATGATGAGGAGCCTGATGATGAGGAGCCCTGATGATGAGGAGCCCTGATGATGAGGAGCCTGATGAGGAGCCCTGATGAGGAGCCCTGATGATGAGGAGCCTGATGAGGAGCCCTGATGAGGAGCCCTGATGATGAGGAGCCCTGATGATGAGGAGCCTGATGAGGAGCCGTGATGATGAGGAGCCTGATGATGAGGAGCCTGATGATAAGGAGCCCTGATTAGGAGCCTGATGAGGAGGAGCCTGATGATGAGGAGCCTGATGATGAGGAGCCTGATGAGGAGCCTGATGATGAGGAGCCTGATGATGAGGAGCCTGATGAGGAGCCTGATGATGAGGAGCCTGATGATAAGGAGCCTGATGATGAGGAGCCTGATGATGAGGAGCCCTGATGAGGAGCCCTGATGAGGAGCCCTGATGAGGAGCCCTGATGATGAGGAGCCTGATGAGGAGCCCTGATGATGAGGAGCCTGATGAGGAGCCCTGATGATGAGGAGCCCTGATGAGGAGCCTGATGAGGAGCCCTTATTAGGAGCCTGATGATGAGGAGCCTGATGATGAGGAGCCTGATGAGGAGCCTGATGAGGAGCCTGATGAGGAGCCCTGATTAGGAGCCTGATGAGGAGGAGCCTGATGATGAGGAGCCTGATGAGGAGGAGCCCTGATGATGAGGAGCCTGATGATGAGGAGCCCTGATGATGAGGAGCCCTGATGATGAGGAGCCTGATGAGGAGTCCTAATGAGGAGCCTGATGATGAGGAGCCTGATGATGAGGAGCCTGATGAGGAGCCCTAATGAGGAGCCTGATGAGGAGGAGCCTGATGAGGAGCCCTAATGAGGAGCCTGATGAGGAGCCTGATGAGGAGCCTGATGATGAGGAGCCCTGATGAGGAGGAGCCTGATGAGGAGTCCTAATGAGGAGCCCTAATGAGGAGCCTGATGAGGAGCCTGATGAGGAGCCCTGATGATGAGGAGCCTTATGAGGAGCCCTGATGAGGAGGAGCCTGATGAGGAGGAGCCCTGATAATGAGGAGCCTGATGAGGAGGAGCCTGATGAGGAGCCTTATTAGGAGCCTGATGATGAGGAGCCTGATGAGGAGGAGCCCTGATGAGGAGCCCTGATGAGGAGGAGCCCTGATGATGAGGAGCCTGATGAGGAGCCCTGATGAGGAGCCCTGATGAGGAGCCCTGATGAGGAGGAGCCCTGATGATGAGGAGCCTGATGAGGAGCCCTGATGAGGAGCCCTGATGAGGAGGAGCCCTGATGATGAGGAGCCTGATGAGGAGCCCTGATGAGGAGCCCTGATGAGGAGGAGCCCTGATGATGAGGAGCCTGATGAGGAGGAGCCCATTCTCAGTCCTGGTTACTTATTCTTGGGCCGCATTTAGCCACATAAAATGTTTTATCTTCACTACCAGTCAAAGGTTTGGGGTCAGCTGGTATGTTGATGCTTGTTCTTTCCTTCATGATGACTATTTTAGAGACAAAACGAGTATAATTCAGACACTAAATGTATTATTTACATTTGTAATAGTTTTGGCCCCAAAAGAAGAAGAAGAATGACTTTAATAAAGCTTGTTTAGTCAAAGCCCCCTCAGTGTTACATGTGAGGGGAGAATACTGATGCAACTATTTCCCCACAAATAGCCTTCGTTTTTTAATTTGCATAAATGACCCGAGCTCATTCTTGAAACACAACATTTGGGCTCTAAAGGTTTTGGGCCCTCTGCAGTCTCCTCAGTGGTGGATTGAATAGTTTTACACTGATTATTCAAATCACAACCTTCTTTTTCTTTTTTGTCACTTACATTTTTATTCATTTTAGATATATTAACATTATACATAGATACAAAAGTTAGGTTTGTCAGCCAATAATAAAGTATAAAAATAAAAAAAAAACATACAAAAGGGAAAAATAATAATACTAATAAAAAGACCACACTTGACTTAAAAGCAGTGGAGGAGGTGGTGCCAGGCTGTTGACCTGCATGTGGAGGAGGTGCCAGGCTGGTGACCTGCATGAGGAGGAGGTGCCAGGCTGGTGACCAGCAAGTGGAGGAGGTGCCAGGCTTGTGACCAGCATGAGGAGGAGGTGCCAGGCTGGTGACCAGCATGAGGAGGAGGTGCCAGGCTGGTGACCAGCATGAGGAGGAGGTGCCAGGCTTGTGACCAGCATGAGGAGGAGGTGCCAGCCTGGTGACCAGCATGAGGAGGAGGTGCCAGGCTTGTGACCAGCATGAGGAGGAGGTGCCAGGCTTGTGACCAGCATGAGGAGGAGGTGCCAGGCTGGTGACCAGCATGAGAAGGTGCCAGGCTTGTGACCAGCATGAGGAGGAGGCGCCAGGCTTGTGACCAGCATGAGGAGGAGGTGCCAGCCTGGTGACCAGCATGAGGAGGAGGTGCCAGGCTTGTGACCAGCATGAGGAGGAGGTGCCAGGCTTGTGACCAGCATGAGGAGGAGGTGCCAGGCTGGTGACCAGCATGAGAAGGTGCCAGGCTTGTGACCAGCATGAGGAGGAGGCGCCAGGCTTGTGACCAGCATGAGGAGGAGGTGCCAGCCTGGTGACCAGCATGAGGAGGAGGTGCCAGGCTTGTGACCAGCATGAGGAGGAGGTGCCAGGCTTGTGACCAGCATGAGGAGGAGGTGCCAGGCTGGTGACCAGCATGAGAAGGTGCCAGGCTTGTGACCAGCATGAGGAGGAGGCGCCAGGCTTGTGACCAGCATGAGGAGGCACCAGGTTGGTGACCTGCCTGCATGAGGAGGAGGCACCAGGCTTGTGACCAGCATGAGGAGGTGCCAGGCTTGTGACCAGCATGAGGAGGTGCCAGGCTTGTGACCAGCATGAGGAGGTGCCAGGCTGGTGACCTGCATGAGGAGGAGGCACCAGGCTGGTGACCTGCATGAGGAGGTGCCAGGCTTGTGACTAGCATGAGGAGGTGCCAGGCTGGTGACCTGCATGAGGAGGAGGCACCAGGCTTGTGACCAGCATGAGGAGGTGCCAGGCTTGTGACCAGCATGAGGAGGAGGTGCTAGGCTGGTGACCAGCATGAGGAGGAGGTGCCAAGCTGGTGACCAGCATGAGGAGGAGGTGCCAGGCTGGTGACCATCATGAGGAGGAGGAGCCAGGCTGTTGACCTGCAGGTGGAGGAGGTGCCAGGCTGGTGACCTGCATGAGGAGGAGGTGCCAGGCTGGTGACCAGCAAGTGGAGGAGGTGCCAGGCTTGTGACCAGCATGAGGAGGAGGTGCTAGGCTGGTGACCAGCATGAGGAGGAGGTGCCAGGCTGGTGACCAGCATGAGGAGGAGGTGCCAGGCTTGTGACCAGCATGAGGAGGAGGTGCCAGGCTGGTGACCAGCATGAGAAGGTGCCAGGCTTGTGACCAGCATGAGGAGGAGGTGCCAGGCTGGTGACCAGCATGAGGAGGAGGCGCCAGGCTTGTGACCAGCATGAGGAGGAGGCACCAGGTTGGTGACCTGCCTGCATGAGGAGGAGGCACCAGGCTTGTGACCAGCATGAGGAGGTGCCAGGCTTGTGACCAGCATGAGGAGGTGCCAGGCTGGTGACCTGCATGAGGAGGAGGCACCAGGCTTGTGACCAGCATGAGGAGGTGCCAGGCTGGTGACCAGCATGAGGAGGAGGTGCCAAGCTGGTGACCAGCATGAGGAGGAGGTGCCAAGCTGGTGACCAGCATGAGGAGGAGGTGCCAGGCTGGTGACCAGCATGAGGAGGAGGTGCCAGGCTGGTGACCATCATGAGGAGGAGGTGCCAGGCTGTTGACCTGCAGGTGGAGGAGGTGCCAGGCTGGTGACCTGCATGACCCAAACACAAATTTCCGAACTTTTTGTTCAATGTTTATATGCACACACATATATATGTATGTGTGTGCATATATATAAATATTTATTTATTTCGAGCTATGTGTGTTGACCATTCCCTGTAACAAACCCTCCACTCTGTTTAGATTGTTATCAGGAGTACCTATTAGTATGTTACGTTGTATATTTCTATGGAAATAGCTTTGTCTTGTGGGGAAACAATACAGGCAAAAACATTGTTTTGCATGCACTTGTCAATTTTGAGATTTTTGTGTATTTTCTGTCGTCTTTTAGACTAGTGGAAAGAAAACATCCGAAATACACATTTAGATGTTTATTTTACTACTTTGTCTGTTTGCGTCTGGAGATTTCTCCTAAATTCACCAAAAGTTAGCATCAGATAATGATCCATTTGCATATTCAAACATAACATTTCAGGAAAATTTAAATAAAACAAAGATTTTTTTTTTATGCAAGTAATCAACTGTGAATTCCATGGTGATATCCAGGTGGTCTTTTTTTAAATCCCATTCAGCTGTTGTGTTTTCCATATGTATATTATTTTACAATACATACATGGGTGACTGTGGCTCAGTGGTGAGCAGGGTCGTCCTTCAATCAGAGGATCGGTGGTTCAATCCCCGGCACCTCTAGCCCACGTCCATGTGTCCTTGAGAGAGACATGTAATCCTGCAGGCTCCTCCCATCAGTAGCTCCTCCCATCAGTAGCTCCACCCATCAGGGTGTGAATGATGACATGTCTAAGTACCAGCTCTTTAAAGGAGGCTCTGATCCAGAAGCCTCCTCTTCAGCTCTAACATCCCTCTGTGGCATAAATCATTCATAGTCTGATACATCTTATAAAAACCTGGTTTTTCATTGCTGTTGACAGTATTTTCTGATTCATGAGTGATACAAAGGTATCAAAGTCCTCTCTGTAAACACGTCAACACAATGAAACAAGAGCTTTGAACCCGGCTTTCTCTGAAATGTTTACAAATGAGCCACGCGAGACAAGATCATGCCTCGTTTGCATATCTAAACATATAAGAATTGTTTTTTATGTCTTAATGTAAGTTATTAAATGAGGGATTTTCTTGACCTATAAACCTGGTTTATCATTGAGATTGTCTGTATTCATCAGAATATATATCATGACATATGAACAAAGTATAGATCATACATATGTTTTTACATCCAAAAGGTTTTACTTGAAGCTGCACAAATCCATATTTGGAGTAACAATGGATCACTTGTTTGTAGTACTGCTTTGAAGTTCTTGTGCTTGAGTATTTCAATGTTGTGCTTCTTCTACCCCCCCACCCTTTTAAATACCAACAACATGGTCAATTTATTAAATATGATGTTCCATGTTTATAAACCGTGGTGTTCAACCAAAGCAGAAGTGAACCCTCAGAACCAGCTACAGCAGAGAAATGCTGGTTACCTCCGTCAT
>JACSYO010000913.1:97500-244477 GCA_016806645.1 Ophiodon elongatus | reverse complement strand
TAGATTAAAACAAACAGCTTTGTCTGATTATTACTAGAAGATATTTTATCCTGTTTCCAAATTACTGAAATTATTATTATTATTATTTTGTTAAGTACCCAGAGACCAACAGAACCAGAGACATGACTCCAGCACAACTGTAGCTCCAGTGAAAGACGAACCAGAGTCAGAAGATCAAGGTAAATGTGTTTTTAAACACTTCTAGAAAAGTTTGATTCTCTTTATTTCACTTTGAACACAAGATAATCTGAGTTGTGTCTAAATGTTGTTGTTTTCTTTAAATGACGAGGAGTTCACTGTAGACGAATCATCAGAATGAATAACCACATTAAATAAAACCTGCATCACCTTTGATCTGCTCTTCTCATAAACTGTCTGATGTTCCTTCAGATGCTGCAAAGAACCCGGCTGTCTGGAAAACCGTCGCTGCTGTTGTCGCTGCTGCTGCTGTTGTTCTTCTTCTTCTTCTTCTTCTTCTTCTGTGGAAACATAAAGTGATCGGTAAGTTATGACACGATAAACACCGTGAAGCGTGTTGTGATCCAAACCTGAACAGACTTCACAACATCTTCAATAGCGAACCGCTTTAAAACCCTTTTTATTACCATAAAAACCTGCATTACGACAATATTACCTATAACCTTATACCTATTACCTATATAACAAAATATCTTTTATAGCATGAAAATAACAACAAACATATTTATATTCAGACTAAGACTGAAAACTGGGAAACAAACTTAATAATATCAGAAGTTATGCCAACAATGTTACCCAATACAAATGAATATAATTCAATATAAAGAAAAGTATAGCATTATTTACGTATTTGCCGTATTTAAAACTTCTTCTTCTCCTCCTGAGTTGTGTGAACTTGGTGAGTCTCAAAGTGGTTTCTATGTTTTCACAGAGAAGATGTTCAGAGGAACGAGGAGGAGGACGACGTCGCGTGAGGTTGAAATGGTAACCATGACGACCCAGCCAACGGAGGCGGATGAAGACCCTCCCATCGAGGCCAGAGACCCGATGCTCCTCGACGAGAACCGTTGTTAGGTTGTAATAATATAATATCACTTACACTTGTAAATAAGGAATGTCTATGTATAAATTGCGATACTTAAAAAGGATAATTAATAAGGAATAGCGAGCCTTATGGGAAGGAGTGTGCGTGACATAGAAGACAGCCACATTGAGTTTCTTACTTAGATTTAGTTCAGGTATGCATGGAATGAGATAGGGAGAGGGGGATGAAGACACTGAAGTCTCCAAGATGAACACAAAGGGCAATAAAACAACTCCACTTGAGGGGGTTGATATGCTCAACTTTACGAGAGGGTGGAGAGATGACTTCAAGTGCCGGTAGGTCTGGGAGCGACCTTTGTTGGAGAGAACTGTTGAAAGGCTGTGGCCTGCCGTTGGCTTATGAACCCTCAGCTGAGGATTATACACTGTATTGCCAACTTTTATTAAATTGATTTTTATTATAACCTACTGAATCCAGAAATTCTCTTCCAAGTCCGCCCAAAGATTTTGAACATTAACATAACCATGACGACCCAGCCAACGGAGGCGGATGAAGACCCTCCCATCGAGGCCAGAGACCCGATGCTCTGTGACGAGAACCGCTCATCCGCTTGATTTAAGGACAATTTCATTGATCTGCATTTCGATATCCCCCAAAATACGCCGACAGTCTCCTCTGCAGGTGTCGGGAGAGAGGAGTGTTTTAGTCCCTCCTGATTTTAAACATATTTATTTGAGACTATTTATTCCCCTCTAGTTGAAAACGGTTAAAACACCATTTGAAGAAGTGGACTTCCCTCTTTGGGAGAATCAACGCTGTAAAAACAAACCCTGTCGGAGTTAGGATCTCCTGACTCACCGAGCCGAAGGGACCCGAAGGTTTCTGAAACCTTTCAGAGCGTCGGAGCGAATCCAGACGGATTTTTAATGAAAGACAGTTATTATAGTTATTACCTTTTTATAATAACACCAAGATTATTCGAATAGACCTTGTGGTTGCAGAGATATACTCTTTTTAGTATGGGCATGCTTTCTTCGAGCGGAGGCCTCAAAAATAGGATGAAAGAGCTGATTGGCTCTCAGTTTTGACAACAAACCCCCCGTTTTGTGGAAAATCCCAATTTTAGATGGAGAGATAGACAAATAATTTTTTTTCGCTAAAGCAGAATTTATACATACAGGTAAGAACAATATATACAAAAAATAGATATAATATTATTAAATAAATTTAACTAACAAAACGAAGCGGTAGTGCAAAGATGTAGCCAACAAACTAACAAAGGTGTTATAGTTGAGTGGCTGATTTGGCCAGAGGTGATTTATTGTAAAGTCTTATTGCAGTGGGCAGGAATGACCTCCTGTATCTGATTCATATATATATATATATATATATATTTTTTTTTTTATATATATATATTTTATTTAATATATATTTTTATATATATGTTATTTATATATATTTTATTTATATATATATTATTATTTATGATGTATGCATATTTATATTTATATTTATGATGTATGCATACACACACACACACACACACACACGCGTGTCTTACTGCAGATACAGGAATGACCTTGTGGCAGCGCAGCTGGAGGAGTCTGTTGGATAAAGAGCTCCGCTGCCCTGCAGAAGGTGGTGGAGAGGGCGGTCCGGGTTATCCATTATGGATAATAACTTCTTCAGTGTCCTCCTCTGCACCACCTTCTCCAGACTGTCCAGTTTGCAGCCAATGATGGAGCCGGCCTTCTTCACCGGTTTGTTGAGCCTGTTGGTGTCTCCGGCTCCGATGCTGCTCCCCCAGCAGACGACTAGAAGAACAGTGGCAACAACAGACTAGAACATCTCCAACGTCTTGCTGCTACATTAAAGGATCCAAGTTTCCTCAAGAAAAAGAGTCGACTCGTCCCCTTCTTGTACACAGCGTTGATGTTGGTCTTCCAGTTCAGTCTGGATTTTCTGTGGCCTTGTAGTATTTAACACGATCAGCTTGTGCAATGAACTAGCCGCCGACTCGCCGCCCGCCATGTTGAGAGCCGTTGTGAAGCAATCGAAAGGCTCCAAATCTCCTGTCTTGCACTTTTTAAGATTTATGTTTCTTGACTTTTTCCTTGATATTTATTTCCTTTTCTCCATTATTTCCTGTCTCTTTGGTTGTTATTTATTGTAGTGTGAGGAACTTTATGATGTAGGAACCGACATGATGGCGTCTCCTCCTGTTCTCTTTGTCCACAAAACGTCTGTGGTCATTTCATGCTAATCAATCATATTTTTGTCTTTTCAAATAAATACATATACATCTGATGTCTAGTGTTTTTGTTTCCTCTTATTTCTGTGATTTAATGTTAAATTCATGGCGATGAAAATAGTTCACAAATCCTGTATTAAAGTAAACGCGTCAACAGCACAATTAAAAACACACCACGGTGTTCTGCATCAAACATTTCATCCAAACTAATACAAAGAGATTACGGCAATAAAATGTGATCAAGTACATTAAAAGATGCATTTAACACAATGATGTGTACTAATCATTAATGATGTGTACTAATAGGAATACACCAGATAAATTGAGACCAGACAGTGACTTCATAACACCAGCAGGGGGCAGTCAAGACTTTTCTCTGTGGGGCAGTCAGGTTAAAACAGGAAATAAACAAACATGAACTAAAGACGTAGAATTGGAAAAACACTGTTGCCTAAAACATTGTATGCTGAAGTATTAACATTTCCTTTTTTTAAATACAAAGGAACCCAAACTATGAAAAGTCCACATCCTTTTGAACACATAATGTACTTACAAGTTTAAGGTGAAAACTACCCTTAAATATTAGATTTGTATTTCCCTTCTGTTTCTAATGTTGGAAGATTTTACTTTGGCAGCAACTTTCAGATTCATCTTTATTTGCTCAGACGAGGACTGACTTTGGTTTAGTGGCTCTCATGTACTTACACAGAAATAACCAAGCTGGAGAAAGATAAAAAAAAGTATATAACGTGTATGTACATGCAACACAAGTAGGCAAAAAAGATAAATGCATATGTACCATCAATATATATAATAAGGCAACAATGAACAAGAACATATATCCATATAGAGGTGAAACCATATTGAATAAAGATGAAGTTGTAAGAGCCATTTTGTTTTGTTAAACCTCTCTCACCACTTGGGGGCGTAAGGTGAATATAATCAGGAGAGACGGGTGTTGCTGTACTTTAGTTTATTACAAACATTCAATAACACATCTGGAGATACCAGAGAGGAAGAAAGTAACAAAAACTGACAAAGTGCAGTAGAAGTATAAAGTTAAAAACACTTAGTTACTTTCTATAATGGCACTTTAATGATCTCAGAAAAACAATTTGGTCGTCAATTTTTTTTCCAGCAATAATTTACAAAAATACTCCTTTACAAGTAAAATCCTGCATTCAAAAATAACATCAATAGAAAAATAAAAAAAATCCTTCAGCGCGCGTACGTGTACACACACACACACACACACACACACACACACACACACGAGTACCGGAGCAAAGAAAAGGAACCGCAGTGGACGGAGCAGCAGAAAAACACATTTTTAGACCCTTAAAAAAAGGCACATCTAAAAAAATAATCTGTTTACGTGTTCACTATTGTGAAATACATTTGCATGTCATTCATGATGCTGACGAACAAAAGTCTGCAGCAATCCAGGAGTTCAGTCAGTCATCTTCAATAATGTCCCACCGCCATGTTTTCAACACTTTATCCTTTCAGCCCTTTTCTCCTCAGAGCACCAGACTCCTTTGACAAAATCAGTCATTTTACCTCACAGAACACAGGAGTTGTTGGTCCAACGCTGCTTTTTTTGGTGTTATTGTGCGACTTCGGTGAACCAGAAACTAACCATTTAAAAACACAAAAGTCACAATAACACAAACTAACCGATCGAGGCAGCGGTAGACCAGCAACTCCTTTGTTCTGGGAGGTAAAATTACTGTTTTTATCAATGAAGTCTGGTGGCTCTGGAAGGTCTGTCTGACAGCAAGATAAAGCTGTGAAAATATTATAATACAGCGTTCACTTAATCTGATGTAGATTATTTTAGGAGTCTAAAACACGTCCACAGCAGAACATTACTTTACTCCAAACTCCATCTACAGTATAAACCTCTGACTACGGAGAAGAACCTCATACAAACACACTTTAAAACATCCAAACTGACCTTTAAGGCACAATACTATTTACAATATTAGAACAGTAGAATAAGTTTAAGAAACTAAAAGTCCCCTTTTGTGTTTTGGGGTCACATTTACTCGTGCAGCAAGTTCTTATTCTACACTAAGCTGCCAGTTTATTAGGTACACCTAGTTAAAACTAACGCAGTACACCACAACAGTCCTGCAGTAAATCCCTTCTTCATATCGGTTGTAATGCTCAGTTTTAGTTTTAGAGGGGATGTAGTTTGTGATGCTGTTGAATTGTTTTGAGTTAAAGTTAAATGTGCAAATGAGCGTTAGCTTTAGCTATAGGTGTACCTAATAAACTGGAGTTTAGTGTTTAATAATGTATTGGTCAACAACTATAACACCTCCTGTGGGCAACCAAAAGTGCAATAATATACACGTTTAGAGTAACAATATATTAAAACAAGTGATATTTCATAATTTCCCTAAAATAATCTCTAGATATATTTATTTTTCATATCTTTATATTACACAAGTTTGTTATTTTCTGGCATGTGGGAAATATTCTTGCATATTTGGACTTTTTTAGTGACATATATAGAAATTAACTGGTCCTATTCTACGTTTGTCAGCCTGATTTATGAAAATATACCGAGCCAGTTTTCATTGTGCAAGAGTGAAGAAAAGGACGAGGAAGAACCTACTAAATTATGGAGGATCCGAATCGTGCGGCGGATACTCTCAAGTATTTTTCCCTTTCGTTAACGTTGCATGATTGTTGCATTCGGCCTGGGTGGAGGTCCTGATTCTCCACTAGCTCGTCCAGTTCTTAGGATTTTGTTCATCAGCTCAGAAGATTTCCACGAATCGTGGTTGCATCTGGACCCTGGTCCTGCCTCCCGGTTCCTTCCGTGGAACTGCTGACGCACATTCTTTTCTATTTTACCTTCTGTATGAATTCATGCACCATAAATGCACATTACTAACTCTGCTCCATCCCCGAGGTCTTTGTGCCTTCTCGCCTCGCAGGTTTCTGTGGATCGCGGTTAAATCTGGACCCTGGTCCTACGTCCTGCTGTGGTCCTCCCCGTCACCTACTGCTACTATTACATGAATCATTTCTGTCATGTGACTTCAACGTGTTGTAACTCTGTTATGCTGTTCATTCTGTACACATGACATCTATTTTCGTACTCTGTCCATCCTGGGAGAGGGATCCTCCTCTGCTGCTCTCCTGAAGGTTTCTTCCATTTTTCTCCCTGTTGATAGGGTTTTTTGGGGGAGTTTTTCCTGAGTCGATGAGAGGTTCTGGGACAGAGGATGTCAGTGTGTACAGATTGTAAAGCCCTCTGAGGCAAATTTGTAATTTGTGATTTTGGGCTATACAAAAATAAATTGAATTGAATTGAATTGAAGATTTGTGAAAAGTTTTTTCCCCAATACTGTGTGTCGGGACCAAACTGACTAATTTATTGCTGATGTGTCCAACCGGTAACACCTTTACTCGTGAAAAGCTTTGGTAGAAGCTGATGTGATGAGCGGCAGCCACGTCTCCGACCTCCACTTCACCTCAGACGTTTAGCGAACCGTCGCCTGCAGCTCCGCTCTGGTACTTATCCCCGTCTGATCCGTCCTGTGGAGTGGTCAATCTGATCTGAAAACCAGTTTGTGACACTTGTTAAAAAAGGACCTTGATTAGGGAAGTAGAGATAACAAACACGTCTTACATCTCAGCATTAACGTGGATTAAACACTTTTAGTGTCGTTTCATGAACACGAATTCCCCCAACAAGCAGAACCAGGATCAAAACGCTCTGTGGATCAAATGTGAAACGACTGAGACGTCAACTCAGTGAAGAACGCAGACTCGTAGAGACAAAACTACAGCGTTTGCAGCCACAAAGCAACACACATTAAACATATAGAATAAAATATATCAAAACCAACAGTGTAACTGGTTACTGGTTCCACTGGTAACTTTGCTTGATTAAAGTTAGGACAAAGAATTTTAGTTTCCCTGCAGACGAAAGTGTCCGTTCACCGGGGTCCCTTTAGAAAACCTCTACTTCTACTGCAGCCAGGGCTCTGACAGTCTGCCCCGCTCAGTCCTGGTTCTGGTTCTCCCGTTACAACTTCCTCACAGGAACTTTAAAACACGCATCAAGACTTTAAACCACGAGTTTGTTTTTGTGACTTACGCGTCGCTCTCTGCTCCTCGCAACCAGAAGACCAACGAGAACGCAGAGAAGAAGGAAGACAACGGTGAGAAGGACAACAGCACGGCCGGCCTCCCTGTTTCCTCCACCTGAGAGAACATCAGAGGAGATGTTGAAGGGCAGGTTCAAGGCGACGCCGCGTCACATGACAGGTGTTCTTGTACTCGGAGAGACTGGAGGACAAAGTGTAAACACTCAAAGACATTTACCACCATCGTCTGACTCGGTCACTTCTTCCACTGCAGGTCCAGTTGCTCTGGAAACATTCGTCTTTGTCCGTTTTTCTTCTGTTTCAAACGACACAAACACAGTTATTCACTATTTGCAGGTTCATCATATGAATCCTAAACTGACTGATAAAGTATTAAGCTGCTTACCAACGATGACATGGAGAACACACGCGGCCTTCAGTTTCGGGACGAAGCATTCGTACGATGTGTTGTCGGACAGACTGACTGAGGAGATCGTAAGATTCAGGACTCCTCTGGTCAGATCTTCGTGATGGAAGGTGGTCCGGCCTCTGTATTGATCCATCTGTGCATCAAGATGGTCCTGTCTATTTCGATAGACGTAGACGTTCTCCCGCGGCTTGTCAACTCTCTTGAAATCCACCGTGTAAGCAGACAAGTTGACCGGTGGATCCAGACGGCATTGAAGAAGAGCATCCTCACCTTCAACGACCTTGACTGGCTGCGTCTGGCAAACGGCATGAGATTCTCCTGAGAGACAAACGTTATATTTAGACGGGTTGAAAGACTCATTCATGCATTTGCATTAAACAGTCCAGGTGTTTCATCCTCATTCAGACACAAACCCACCGGCCCTCTTAAATAAACTCTGTCAGGCCGCACAACCAGCTCTGTTCCCAGTAGACCACAAAACACTTAAAACCTGTGCAGTATGAATACACTGTGCAATACGCTATTCTATCTGTATATACCATATTTCAGTTACTGTGGATTCTTCACCGCGGACCCGGAGGCGGCTAGCTAGCTCCGTGGCGACCCCGGTCGAGCCAGCCCCCACCCCTGCTGACTCGTCCCGCGGCGGCCCCGAAGCCGTCTAGCCCCGTGGAGGGGGCCGTTGAGCCGACTGGCTCCGCGGCGGCTGCTCCGGCTAATATAATAAAAGTATCAGCTCCATTATGAACTCAATTCAGAGAAGAGAAGAAGTGATCACACAGAATGTCCGCTACAACCGGAGCTACACCGACCCTGCTGGCTAGCGGCTAACCCAGAGCCTCGGGTAGCTCCGGTAGCTCCGGGGCCTCGGGTAGCTCCGGTAGCTCCGGTAGCTCCGGTAGCTCCGGGGCCTCGGGTAGCTCCGGTAGCTCCGGGGCCTAGGGTAGCTGTTGTTTCATGTTTCTCTCTCCTGGTATTTTAAATCTGGTTTATTTGCTCTTCCGAGGCAGAAGTTTCAGGCTGAGTTCTTCCGTCTCCGTCGCAGTTTGAGTGGTTAAAGGACTACAAAGCCCAGAGAGCACCGGGAGGTCCATGTCCACCTCAGAGCGGTTATACGAGAATAAACAACTAACCTGCCGCCTACAAACTGCCTCAACAACAGTAGTATTTAGAACATTTCAATTACAGTTAAGGGAGTTTTCTTCTCCGACATTGTTCCCTGTGGCCGGGAGCGCGAGACTCACACCAAAGAGTCAAACACGTGTGTGTGTGTTATTATTATTATTATTATTATTATTATTATTATTATTATTATTATTATTATTATTATTATTATGATGATGGACATGGTAATATCCAAAAAGGTCTCGGATACAAGCGGCCGAAATGAGTTTCCTCCGTAGGGTGGCCGGGCTCAGCCTCAGAGATAGGGTAAGGAGCTCGGACATCAGGAGGGAACTTGGAGTTGAGGCGCTACTCCTTCGTATCGAAAGGAGTCAGCTGAGGTGGTTCGGGCATCTGATCAGGATGCCTCCTGGACGCCTCCCGTTAGAGGTTTTCCAGGCACGCCCAACTGGTAGGAGGCCCCGGGGAAGACCCAGGACACGCTGGAGGGATTATATCTCCAGCTGGCCTGGGAACGCCTCGGGATCCCAGAACGAGCTGGAACGAGTTGCGGGTGAGAGGGAAGCCTGGGTCGGCCTGCTGCCACCGCGACCCGACCCCGGATAAGCGGAGGATAATGGATGGATGGACATGGTAATAATTATACTACTGATATTATAGTTTTATCTTTGATTAAAAGAAAACAAATGAACTATGGTAAAAAATTATTAAAATTGATTGTGAGGGAATGATGAATAGTTATCATTTAAAAGTAAACCGAGCACAGATATTAAACAGTATGATATCACAATAACTTCCCCTCCATGTTAATCTACCCTTAAAATGAAGCCTCTGTGTTCGTGTTGTTGGCATTAAGATCAGCATCAGAGTCTTTATTGACCAAGTATATTTACAAATACAAGGAATTAAATGGCTTTTAATGTAAACTTCCTCAGGTTTTCAACGTCGACAGAATACTGTGAATATAAGTGACAAAACATCTCAAACACAATATATTTTTAAACAAATCAACTTCATTCTCCTTTCAGATAATAACTTTTCCCCCAGTGCAGAATATTAAAACAGAGACTTAGAGAGCAATGATATCAACTTACCAGAGACAGTTTCTGCAAACAGAAAAATACTCGGGATAAATAAAAGTATCAGCTCCATTATGCTCTCAGGTTTAATACAAATGAAAACGCATCAGGGCGGTGCTTTATTTTTTTGCTGACCGGCCAATGATTCTGCTCGGTTCGGTCACGGGGTACATTCCGATAAATCAGTAATTTCCCACCTAGCGCCCTTCCAGTGGAGAGTACACTAGAAGTATTTCCGGCTTCTGCAGCGTGGCGCACTTTCCTCTACAGGACACTTTTATTACTTCACAAGACAAATTCTTCATCCAGAAACAGAATTTCTCAAATTCACGCCCTTACGCCGTAATATAGATAAACATTTGCAGCACACACACACACACACACAAATAATAAAGAATATGATTAAAGGACAATTACATTTCAATGTGTTATATATCTACATATATAACTATAAACACACTTTATCAGAGGTATTGGTTCAATAATTTACTTTTGTTGTTGTTCAGTAAACTAAGTGGGTTGAAAATAGTTAAATTCTAAGAGAAAAGGGGGAAACAAACTTGGGTCCTGTACAGGAAAGTGCGCAAGAAGCGTGCACTACTTATTTGGGCCTTGTTTTTACGAAGAAGTGCTGCAGGGCGGAAGACTCCTGATTGTGGGATGCTGCAGGGTCGCAGACTCCTCCTGGTTGACTGAAATACATCACGTGACCGAGCGAGCCGCCTTCTCATTGGCCAGCCAGCAAAACGATAAACATCGCCCTCTGCGAGACTACAGTTCGTGCAAATATGGGTGCAGAAGGCTTGCGTCATAACTTCTTCTCTTCTCTCTCATAATGGAGCTGATACTTTCATTTATCCCGAGTGTGGATTTACTGTAAATATGTAGCGTTAACGGCTAAAAACATCGAAGGTAAGACACATTTGACGACAACAATCGTCTGATAAAGCGATTCGGCTCATATCTCTGGTGCTCTGGTGTAGCGGGATTTGTCTGCTTTATTTCAACATACCGTTTGTGTTTCTAGCGAACTGGCTCGTCGTGAGATATGGATAGATTATGATATTCAGGAAATTAGTCATCGTCGTCAGGGGACGGAGCCAACGGCTGCGGTTAAATCGGTCCGTTCTCGTTCGGGAGTGGTCATGTGTTTATAAATATATATTTAAGTAGAAATCTGCGTGTATCTTCATCCTTTGTTCTTTTTATGTGAAACACTTTGCTGCTCGTTTTGATAAGTGTAAATATCAGTATATATGTAACTGGTTAAGATTAAATGAAGGTGGAACACAGCGAAAATTAAAAAGTCGAAAAAGAAGCACTTTCAGGATGATTATCCCTGTGTAATAATGCAGCTGCAGGTTTAAACCTCTACCAAATCATATCACAATATATGAACTCTCTCTCTGCAAAGGTCGACTTTGAGTACAGACAGTTCAGGAGCGGTCTCTAAATCTGGCATTTTGCCACATTTTGGCACCATCTGTGCCATTTGAATTTTCTCATGTACCAAACTATACATTTCACTTGTATATCAGTAATGGTGTTCAATACATCCAAATACAGCAGTAACATACACGATGCCAAACCAAAATAATGGTATCTGCTCTGAAGTCCCCAGCATGCAAAATACACATACTTCATTCTGTACAAATACTGCTGTATTGAAAGAAGTCTGAGTCACCGGCTCCTCCCCTCTCTCCCTCCCTCCCTCCCCGGCTCCTCCCCTCCCTCCCTCCCTCCCTCCCCGGCTCCTCCCCTCCCTACCCCCCCTCTCTGTGTGGGCCTTATTGGGGGGTTTCCCACGTATTTGAGTCCTTCATGATGGCTTCATACCTCGTACGGAGTTATTCATATGTGGAAATGTGTGCATTGTATGCTATACCTTGTTCTTTTTATGTCTGCCTGTGAAACACTTTGCTGCTTGCTTTGATATGTGTTATTTAAATTATTATTATTATTATTATTATCAACCACACAATGTGTTTTTAGATTAAACCTTCATTGCACAACTTGACACTAATAGCCAACAATCACAGTTTTACAATTGCACAGAAAATTAGGATTTTCTACAAAACGTGGTGTTTTGTTGTTAAACCTCAGAGCCAATCAACTCTTAAGACGTTTCCCATCATGCCCTGGGTCATCGGTGGAGAGCAACTGCGGCACCTGGCTCTAAAAACTGCCTCGATCTCGAGAGGTCATCGTTGACACCTCAGCCTCCAGGTGGGAAAGTGTGTCTTTAGAATCACCAGGTATTATCTGGGTCGAGCGGTGAGCCTCAGACGTGACACTGTCTCTTTAAGAACTCCTCCCCTTTCTGGGTCGCGTCATATTGGTCACCGCTGTTTTCAGTCACGAGGCTCGTTCGAGATGAGCCAGTCCTGCGCAGAATCGATCGGCGCGCAATGCATGCCGGTTAGATTTCTGTCCCTCTTGCTCTGACGTCATGACCACGTGGTCAACGATAATCTCACGAGAGCGAGGCGGACGCACCATTCGGCCGTTCACGAGAACGAACGGTCATGACCGAGGAACGCAGGTCATGTAAATAACCGTTGTCATAACTCTGAAATGAACTTTCAATAATCTGTTAAACCTGCTGGAAAACTACCAGCGTTACTTTGCTGTTGCTGTAAACAGCTGTGAAGTGATCACAGTGACGTATTGATCTGCTCTCTGGTGTTTACTGCAGCCTCAGCCCTCGTTCTTTTATCTGACTTCAGTTACAGAAGCTTTGATTAAAAGGTTAAACTGGACGAGCTCTGCAGTCTGAGTCATGTTTTTAATTATTATCTTTTCAATTAACGTTAGGATTTTAAAACACTATCAAGTCAACACTTCTAGGTCACACTGAGTTTCATAAACTATTGTCTGCATATTCTTATGATCAGATCATAATCTGCAAATAAACCATAACAACAAAGAGGGATATGAGACATTGTTAGTGGAGAACGTATTTAATTCAGCATGTTTGAAACTGAACAAAGAGACAGTTTAGTAGCTTTGTTCTCTGTGACAATCCCTTGGTTTCACTTTTATATTCATTCTTTCACTTGTATTCCAACCTTGTTAATAAAGTAATACTATGAACCGGGTTGTTTATGTCGTTGTGACGCAACACTGTAACAACACACGGACGAAGTATCTTTTTTGTAGTCCATCTTCTGGATATTGTAGTTTCACCGCTGCAGACTGACGTCACTAACGCGCGTCTCCCATTGCGTCATAAAACCTTGCCGCGGCCAGTTTCTCATTTTAGTTAGCGTCAGTCGTTTTTGCATAGGAATGTTCCTATTTGAACGCAGCCAGCTACTTAAAACCGTGCGTGCTTCAAGCATCAACCCGATGAAGAGTGCGTCCCTCTTCATCGTCACCTGTCTGTGTTGCGTCAACGCCCAAGCCGGTATGTTTGCTGGAGGCTAATGCTCTGCTAGCTACCTGGTTTAATGTCTCTAAGTGCAGATGTAAGCTTTGTGTATGACTCACAGACTGTCTGTGGTACAAACAATAACGTCAATGCCGTATTTATGCTGCGATGACCCTAGACTTTTTTTTTTTACAAATCGACTAATTGTGTGAGTACTTAATCAAATATGTTAACAAATAATACTTTTACACAGACAACATGACTTAAATTAAATTCAGAATCTTCAAGGTGACTAGTTCCACTAAGGATTGATAGCAAACCGCCTCAGAGAATATCGGGACATTCTTATGTAGGATTTCTAAATAAAAGCCCTTTAAAATCATTCATGAGCTAACTTCCTTTTAATTTCAGATTGTCAGATTTCAGTTTATATAAGCATTTAAAAAGTTTTTGCTTGTCGTTTTACGCCAAAACACAAACTCAGATTTGTTTTTGTTTTTTTACAAATGGGCATTATGTTATTTCAGATGCTCAGTGTGGATTTTAAATTAAATATAAACATAGAAGCAGAAGTTATTATGTTTATTTAACTGTCTAGTGGAGATGCTGCTGAGGTTTAGGTGATGACAAACTGATAATTAGATTATGTTTTTTAAAGTAAATTGTAATTCAAAACTCCCCTAAAAACCCTTTAACTGGGAGAAAAAGGGAAGAAACCTTCAGGAGAGCAACAGAGGAGGATCCTCTATCAGGATGGACAGAAGTACAACAGATGTCATGTGTACAGAATGAACAACATAACAGTTACAACACATTCAATGCATATGACAGAAATTATCATATTATGAGCCTCATCTTAGTGCGTTACGTGTTTGATCTTCGTGTTACTTATTATTAACTTGTATATTAGTGTTATTCCCTAACTTGTATATTAGTGTTATTCCCTAACTTGTATATTAGTGTTATTCCCTAACTTGTATATTAGTGTTATTCCCTAACTTGTATATTAGTGTCGGACAGGAATCTAACCAGCATGCATTGCGCCGGTCGCCGGTGATCGAGCACGACTGGCTCATCTCGAACGAGCCTAATCTTTGAGTTGTGTTTGGAGCATGTAAAAATGGCTTATATATTCTTGTAGCCCAGGTTCTGCTGTTTGATGTGCAACATCATTTATATTCTTTCGTGATTAGTCCATTGTTTTACAGTCTATTCTGTAACTTCTCACTATTCAATTGGTTTTAAAGGAGAATGAAGTTGATTTATTTAAAATGATATTGTGTTTGAGATGTTTTGTCACTTATATTCACAATATTCTGTCGACGTTGAAAACCGTAGGAAGATTACATTGAGAGCCATTTAATTCCATGTATTTGTAAATATATTTGGTCAAGTCTTCATTTTAAGGGCAGAGAGTCACATGGAGGGGAACTTATTGTGATATAATACTGTTTAATATCTGTGCTCGGTTTACTTTTAAATTATAAATATCCATCATTCCCTCACAATAACTTTTAATAATGTTTTACCAAGTGATCATAGGAAAGGACTGAAGAGATGGTTGTCTTGACAGAAGTGTTCATGTGGATGTTGTGCGTGTTTCTCCAGGAGAGTATCGTCTCAACTGCACAACGTCAATCCAGGCCTCTGAAGGTGGGAAGGCCACTTTCAAATGTCATCTGCATCCCGCCCTCGACCTGTACACGTGTACAGTGGATGTGAGGAGATCTGACCTCACTGCTGACGACAATGTCGTCCACCTCTATCGACATCGAGGGGACGACGTTGATCCACACAATATTTGGTACAGAAACAGGACGAGTCTGGACCATGAAGACCTGCGTCAAGGAATCCTGACTCTGGAGATCTCCAATGTCTCTCTGTTGGACAGCGGACCTTTCAAGTTCTCTGTCAATCAGCTGAAGACCAGATGTGTCATCAACCTCACCGTTGGTAAGCCGGCTCCGTTTAATACAATATAATGTATGGATTTAAAATATATATAAACATGGAAACGGAGGATATAATGTTTATTTAACAGTCCAGTGGAGAAGATGCTGAGTTTTAGATGCAAACTGATGACTGTAAATTATTGAAATGTATTCTTTTCTTTTAATAGATGTTTGTATGTTTTAACATTTACCTTCTCTGAGCCCAGGGTAGATTAAAACAAACAGCTTTGTCTGATTATTACTAGAAGATATTTTATCCTGTTTCCAAATTACTGAAATTATTATTATTATTATTTTGTTAAGTACCCAGAGACCAACAGAACCAGAGACATGACTCCAGCACAACTGTAGCTCCAGTGAAAGACGAACCAGAGTCAGAAGATCAAGGTAAATGTGTTTTTAAACACTTCTAGAAAAGTTTGATTCTCTTTATTTCACTTTGAACACAAGATAATCTGAGTTGTGTCTAAATGTTGTTGTTTTCTTTGAATGACGAGGAGTTCACTGTAGACGAATCATCAGAATGAATAACCACATTAAATAAAACCTGCATCACCTTTGATCTGCTCTTCTCATAAACTGTCTGATGTTCCTTCAGATGCTGCAAAGAACCCGGCTGTCTGGAAAACCGTCGCTCCTGTTGTTGTTGTTCTTCTTCTTCTTCTTCTTCTTCTTCTTCTTCTTCTGTGGAAACATAAAGTGATCGGTAAGTTATGACACGATAAACACCGTGAAGCGTGTTGTGATCCAAACCTGAACAGACTTCACAACATCTTCAATAGCGAACCGCTTTAAAACCCTTTTTATTACCATAAAAACCTGCATTACGACAATATTACCTATAACCTTATACCTATTACCTATATAACAAAATATCTTTTATAGCATGAAAATAACAACAAACATATTTATATTCAGACTAAGACTGAAAACTGGGAAACAAACTTAATAATATCAGAAGTTATGCCAACAATGTTACCCAATACAAATGAATATAATTCAATATAAAGAAAAGTATAGCATTATTTACGTATTTGCCGTATTTAAAACTTCTTCTTCTCCTCCTGAGTTGTGTGAACTTGGTGAGTCTCAAAGTGGTTTCTATGTTTTCACAGAGAAGATGTTCAGAGGAACGAGGAGGAGGACGACGTCGCGTGAGGTTGAAATGGTAACCATGACGACCCAGCCAACGGAGGCGGATGAAGACCCTCCCATCGAGGCCAGAGACCCGATGCTCCTCGACGAGAACCGTTGTTAGGTTGTAATAATATAATATCACTTACACTTGTAAATAAGGAATGTCTATGTATAAATTGCGATACTTAAAAAGGATGATTAATAAGGAATAGCGAGCCTTATGGGAAGGAGTGTGCGTGACATAGAAGACAGCCACATTGAGTTTCTTACTTAGATTTAGTTCAGGTATGCATGGAATGAGATAGGGAGAGGGGGATGAAGACACTGAAGTCTCCAAGATGAACACAAAGGGCAATAAAACAACTCCACTTGAGGGGGTTGATATGCTCAACTTTACGAGAGGGTGGAGAGATGACTTCAAGTGCCGGTAGGTCTGGGAGAGACCTTTGTTGGAGAGAACTGTTGAAAGGCTGTGGCCTGCCGTTGGCTTATGAACCCTCAGCTGAGGATTATGCACTGTATTGCCAACTTTTATTAAATTGATTTTTATTATAACCTACTGAATCCAGAAATTCTCTTCCAAGTCCGCCCAAAGATTTTGAACATTAACATAACCATGACGACCCAGCCAACGGAGGCGGATGAAGACCCTCCCATCGAGGCCAGAGACCCGATGCTCTGTGACGAGAACCGCTCATCCGCTTGATTTAAGGACAATTTCATTGATCTGCATTTCGATATCCCCCAAAATACGCCGACAGTCTCCTCTGCAGGTGTCGGGAGAGAGGAGTGTTTTAGTCCCTCCTGATTTTAAACATATTTATTTGAGACTATTTATTCCCCTCTAGTTGAAAACGGTTAAAACACCATTTGAAGAAGTGGACTTCCCTCTTTGGGAGAATCAACGCTGTAAAAACAAACCCTGTCGGAGTTAGGATCTCCTGACTCACCGAGCCGAAGGGACCCGAAGGTTTCTGAAACCTTTCAGAGCGTCGGAGCGAATCCAGACGGATTTTTAATGAAAGACAGTTATTATAGTTATTACCTTTTTATAATAACACCAAGATTATTCGAATAGACCTTGTGGTTGCAGAGATATACTCTTTTTAGTATGGGCATGCTTTCTTCGAGCGGAGGCCTCAAAAATAGGATGAAAGAGCTGATTGGCTCTCAGTTTTGACAACAAACCCCCCGTTTTGTGGAAAATCCCAATTTTAGATGGAGAGATAGACAAATAATTTTTTTTCGCTAAAGCAGAATTTATACATACAGGTAAGAACAATATATACAAAAAATAGATATAATATTATTAAATAAATTTAACTAACAAAACGAAGCGGTAGTGCAAAGATGTAGCCAACAAACTAACAAAGGTGTTATAGTTGAGTGGCTGATTTGGCCAGAGGTGATTTATTGTAAAGTCTTATTGCAGTGGGCAGGAATGACCTCCTGTATCTGATTCATATATATATTTTTTTTTATATATATATATTTTATTTAATATATATTTTATTGATATATATATATATTATATATATATATTTTTATATATATGTTATTTATATATATTTTATTTATATATATATTATTATTTATGATGTATGCATATTTATATTTATATTTATGATGTATGCATATATATATTTATATTTATGATGTATGCATACACACACACACACACACACACACGCGTGTCTTACTGCAGATACAGGAATGACCTTGTGGCAGTGCAGCTGGAGGAGTCTGTTGGATAAAGAGCTCCGCTGCCCTGCAGAAGGTGGTGGAGAGGGCGGTCCGGGTTATCCATTATGGATAATAACTTCTTCAGTGTCCTCCTCTGCACCACCTTCTCCAGACTGTCCAGTTTGCAGCCAATGATGGAGCCGGCCTTCTTCACCGGTTTGTTGAGCCTGTTGGTGTCTCCGGCTCCGATGCTGCTCCCCCAGCAGACGACTAGAAGAACAGTGGCAACAACAGACTAGAACATCTCCAACGTCTTGCTGCTACATTAAAGGATCCAAGTTTCCTCAAGAAAAAGAGTCGACTCGTCCCCTTCTTGTACACAGCGTTGATGTTGGTCTTCCAGTTCAGTCTGGATTTTCTGTGGCCTTGTAGTATTTAACACGATCAGCTTGTGCAATGAACTAGCCGCCGACTCGCCGCCGCCATGTTGAGAGCCGTTGTGAAGCAATCGAAACGCTCCAAATCTCCTATCTTGCACTTTTTAAGATTTATGTTTCTTGACTTTTTCCTTGATATTTATTTCCTTTTCTCCATTATTTCCTGTCTCTTTGGTAGTTATTTATTGTAGTGTGAGGAACTTTATGTTGTAGGAACCGACATGATGGCGTCTCCTCCTGTTCTCTTTATCCACTCAGAGCAAAACGTCTGGTCATTTCATACTAATCAATCATGTTTTTATTATTTCAATTAAATACATATACATCTGATGTCTAGTGTTTTATTTTCCTCTTATTTCTGTGATTTAATGTTAAATTCATGGCGGTGAAAATAGTTCACAAATCCTGTATTAAAGTAAACGCATCAACAGCACAATTAAAAACACACCACGGTGTTCTGCATCAAACATTTCATCCAAACTAATACAAAGAGATTATGGCAATAAAATGTGATCAAGTACATTAAAAGATGCATGGTTGAAACAGGAAATAAACAAACATGAACTAAAGACGTAGAATTGGAAAAACACTGTTGCCTAAAACATTGTATGCTGAAGTATTAACATTTCCTTTTTTTAAATACAAAGGAACCCAAACTATGAAAAGTCCACATCCTTTTGAACACATAATGTACTTACAAGTTTAAGGTGAAAACTACCCTTAAATATTAGATTTGTATTTCCCTTCTGTTTCTAATGTTGGAAGATTTTACTTTGGCAGCAACTTTCAGATTCATCTTTATTTGCTCAGACGAGGACTGACTTTGGTTTAGTGGCTCTCATGTACTTACACAGAAATAACCAAGCTGGAGAAAGATAAAAAAAATATATATAACTTGTTTGTTCATGCAACACAAGTAGGCAAAAAAGATAAATGCATATATACCATCAATATATATAATAAGGCAACAATGTATAAGAATATATTATATCCATATAGAGGTGAAACCATTAAAGATGAGATAACATAATCTTTTATTGATCAATTCAGGTGATGCAGCAGCACAAAGACAGAAATAACTGCAGATATAAAGGGAAAGTTAAAAGAAGATAATTAGTATAAAGTATATAGTACATTTTCTCCACTGGAATGTCATTCTAGAGGGCATTTCATTACATGTTTTTACTGTTTTAAATTAAATTGTATTAATATAAAGTCTGATCTTCATTGTGTCCCTCCTTGATCACCATCACTCTCTTTAACAAATATTCTGTCGACGTTGAAAACCTGAGGAAGTTTACATTAAGAGCCATTTAATTCCTTGTATTTGCAAATATACTTGAACAATAAAGGCTCTGATGCTGATCTTATTGCCAACAACACGAACACAAAGGCTTAATTTTAACACGAACAGCTCCGCTGGTCTCTTCAGCTGAGAGCATGGTTGCTAGGAGACGGTGTTTACGCGGAAGTAGGAGCCTGCACGCGGAGGAGAGGCTGCTCGTGCCCTCGTTCTGAATGAATGAAGTGATGCGAGATATTAGTCCCGCCCCTCGTCTACTGTGATTGGTGCAGCTTGGTGACTGCTCGGCACGTTGCGGTGCACGACACCGGGTTACCTCAGGTCACACGGACTCGAGCCTCAGCGGTGGAATGTGGGAACTTTTGGAACAAACTCCATTCCGCTTGTCTTCTTGCGACGAAACATGAACTTCGTTGCAACAAAATAGGATAATTAAATGTGGACTCTTAAACATCAGATCTCTGTCATCTAAAGCTGTTTTAGTAAAGTATGTATTCTGTCTTACTGAGACCTGGCTGTGTCATGAAGAATATGTCAGCCTAAATGAATCAACTCCCCCAAGTCACATTAATACTCACATTCCTCGAGGCACCGGCGAGGAGGTGGAGTAGCAGCCATCTTTGACTCAAGCCTATTAATAAACCCTGAACCTAAATTGAACTACAACTCATTTGAAAGCCTTGTTCTTAGTCTTTCACATCCAACCTGGAAAACAATACAGCCAATTACTGAATATACTGAATTTCTATCTAAATTTTCAGAGTTTTTATCAAGTTTAATCCTTAAAACAGATAAAGTTATTATTGTAGGTGACTTTAATATTCACGTGGATGTCGATAATGATAGCCTTAGTACTGTGTATATCTGATTATTAGATTCAATCGGCTTCTGTCAGAGTGTACAGAAACCCACTCATTGTTTTAACCACACCCTCGACCTTGTTCTTGCATATGACATTAAAATAGAACATCTAATAGTTTCCCCACATAACCCTCTTTTATCAGACCATTACCTAATGACTTTAGAGTTTATACGGAGTGTACACCGTTAGGCAACAGTTTCTACACCAGATGTTTATCTGACAGCTGTAGCTAAATTTAACTCTACTTCTTCCCCGGAGTCTTTGTGCCTTCTCTCCTCGCAGGTTTCTCTGGATCGTGGTTAAATCTGGACCCTGGTCCTGCCTCCTGCTGTGGTCCTGCCCGACACCTACTGCTACTATCATTATTTATAGTTGCATTGCAATTAGTATGGTCAAAACCATTAATGCTTCTATTATCATTACTATACTATGCTCTCATTACATGAATCATTATGTCATGTTCATTTAATGTGTTGTAACTGTTATGTTGTTCATTCTGTACACATAACATCTGTTGTACTTCTGTCCATCCGGGGAGAGGTTCCTCCTCTGTTGCTCTCCTGAAGGTTTCTTCCCTTTTTCTCCCCGTTAAAAGTTTTTTTTGGGGAGTTTCTCCTGAACCGATGAGGCCCCGGGACAAAGGATGTCGTTGTGTCCAGATTGTAAAACCCTCTGAGGCAAATTTGTAATTTGTGATTTTGGGCTGTACAAAATAAATTGAACTGAACTTAGACTTTTTTTTTTTTACAAATCAGCATTATTATGTCCCCCCCCCCAAAAAAAATCAACTTATTTTGGAGTTCCTACAACTGGAAAACACCCACGTGTGGCAAAAAGTCTGTTGAGAGGCCGCTTCAAGGAGGAGCACTTGTAGTGTGTTACTGTGATGAACTTTGAACTGGTTGACCCAGTCTCAATGTAATACTGATATATAAATAAATAAATAAATAGAAAATCAAACAAAATGAGAATGAGATGGAGCGTTTAAATTGAAAACCAGACTGTGTGTGTGTGTCAGTGTTGAACAGTTTGAAGAGTGTTGTCTTGTCAGACAGGTTGAAGCCTCGTTACAGCGTCGGGATGAAAGAAGAGCTCAACTCTTCTAAAAAAAGGACAAGTATCAGTAAATATTCTTTTGCAGCAGAAAGAGTCGCATCCTTTCTGTATTTTATTGACAAGATGTAATATACATAAACATTTTCAGCACATGCAGAACATATGAAGGTAAAATACATATACACACACAAATAATACAAAATATGATTAAAGGACAATTACATTTCAGATTTGTATATACCTACTATAAACAAACTTTATCAGAGGTATTGATTCAATAATTTACTTTTGTTGTTGTTTAGTAAACAAAGTGGGTTGAAAAGAGTTAAATTCTAAGAGAAAAGGAGAAAAACAAACTTATGGCGTGAATTTGAGAAATTCTGTTTCTGGATGAAGAATTTGTCTTGTGAAGTAATAAAAGTGTCCTGTAACTGGAAGGGCGGTAGGTGGGAAACTCCTGGTTGACCGGAATCTACCCGGTGACCGAACCGAGCAGAATCATTGGAATCAAAAGTCTCTGTTTTAATATTCTGCACTGGGGGAAAAGTTATTATCTGAAAGGAGAATGAAGTTGATTTGTTTAAAAATATATTGTGTTTGAGATGTTTTGTCACTTATATTCACAGTATTCTGTCGACGTTGAAAACCTGAGGAAGTTTACATTAAAAGCCATTTAATTCCTTGTATTTGTAAATATACTTGGTCAATAAAGACTCTGATGCTGATCTTAATGCCAACAACACGAACACAGAGGCTTCATTTTAAGGGTAGATTAACATGGAGGGGAAGTTATTGTGATATCATACTGTTTAATATCTGTGCTCGGTTTACTTTTAAATGATAACTATTCATCATTCCCTCACAATCAATTTCAATATTTTTTTTACCATAGTTCATTTGTTTTCTTTTAATCAAAGATAAAACTATAATATCAGTAGTATAATTATTACCATGTCCATCCATCCATTATCCTCCGCTTATCCGGGGTCGGGTCGCGGTGACAGCAGGCCGACCCAGGCTTCCCTCTCACCCGCAACTCGTTCCAGCTCGTTCTGGGATCCCGAGGCGTTCCCAGGCCAGCTGGGAGATATAATCCCTCCAGCGTGTCCTGGGTCTTCCCCGGGGCCTCCTACCAGTTGGGCGTGCCTGAAAAACCTCTAACGGGAGGCGTCCAGGAGGCATCCTGATCAGATGCCCGAACCACCTCAGCTGACTCCTTTCGATACGAAGGAGTAGCGCCTCAACTCAAAGTTCCCTCCTGATGTCCGAGCTCCTTACCCTATCTCTGAGGCTCGACCGGGGTCGCCACGGAGCTAGCTAGCCGCCTCCGGGTCCGCGGTGAAGAATCCACAGTAACTGAAATATGGTATATACAGATAGAATAGCGTATTGCACAGTGTATTCATACTGCACAGGTTTTAAGTGTTTTGTGGTCTACTGGGAACAGAGCTGGTTGTGCGGCCTGACAGCAGTTTATTTAAGAGGGCCGGTGGGTTTGTGTCTGAATGAGGATGAAACACCTGGACTGTTTAATGCAAATGCATGAATGAGTCTTTCAACCCGTCTAAATACAACGTTTGTCTCTCAGGAGAATCTCATGCCGTTTGCCAGACGCAGCCAGTCAAGGTCGTTGAAGGTGAGGATGCTCTTCTTCAATGCCGTCTGGATCCACCGGTCAACTTGTCTGCTTACACGGTGGATTTCAAGAGAGTTGACAAGCCGCGGGAGAACGTCTACGTCTATCGAGATAGACAGGACCATCTTGATGCACAGATGGATCAATACAGAGGCCGGACCACCTTCCATCACGAAGATCTGACCAGAGGAGTCCTGAATCTTACGATCTCCTCAGTCAGTCTGTCCGACAACACATCGTACGAATGCTTCGTCCCGAAACTGAAGGCCGCGTGTGTTCTCCATGTCATCGTTGGTAAGCAGCTTAATACTTTATCAGTCAGTTTAGGATTCATATGATGAACCTGCAAATAGTGAATAACTGTGTTTGTGTCGTTTGAAACAGAAGAAAAACGGACAAAGACGAATGTTTCCAGAGCAACTGGACCTGCAGTGGAAGAAGTGACCGAGTCAGACGATGGTGGTAAATGTCTTTGAGTGTTTACACTTTGTCCTCCAGTCTCTCCGAGTACAAGAACACCTGTCATGTGACGCGGCGTCGCCTTGAACCTGCCCTTCAACATCTCCTCTGATGTTCTCTCAGGTGGAGGAAACAGGGAGGCCGGCCGTGCTGTTGTCCTTCTCACCGTTGTCTTCCTTCTTCTCTGCGTTCTCGTTGGTCTTCCGGTTGCGAGGAGCAGAGAGCGACGCGTAAGTCACAAAAACAAACTCGTGGTTTAAAGTCTTGATGCGTGTTTTAAAGTTCCTGTGAGGAAGTTGTAACGGGAGAACCAGAACCAGGACTGAGCGGGGCAGACTGTCAGAGCCCTGGCTGCAGTAGAAGTAGAGGTTTTCTAAAGGGACCCCGGTGAACGGACACTTTCGTCTGCAGGGAAACTAAAATTCTTTGTCCTAACTTTAATCAAGCAAAGTTACCAGTGGAACCAGTAACCAGTTACACTGTTGATTTTGATATATTTTATTCTATATGTTTAATGTGTGTTGCTTTGTGGCTGCAAACGCTGTAGTTTTGTCTCTACGAGTCTGCGTTCTTCACTGAGTTGACGTCTCAGTCGTTTCACATTTGATCCACAGAGCGTTTTGATCCTGGTTCTGCTTGTTGGGGGAATTCGTGTTCATGAAACGACACTAAAAGTGTTTAATCCACGTTAATGCTGAGATGTAAGACGTGTTTGTTATCTCTACTTCCCTAATCAAGGTCCTTTTTTAACAAGTGTCACAAACTGGTTTTCAGATCAGATTGACCACTCCACAGGACGGATCAGACGGGGATAAGTACCAGAGCGGAGCTGCAGGCGACGGTTCGCTAAACGTCTGAGGTGAAGTGGAGGTCGGAGACGTGGCTGCCGCTCATCACATCAGCTTCTACCAAAGCTTTTCACGAGTAAAGGTGTTACCGGTTGGACACATCAGCAATAAATTAGTCAGTTTGGTCCCGACACACAGTATTGGGGAAAAAACTTTTCACAAATCTTCAATTCAATTCAATTCAATTTATTTTTGTATAGCCCAAAATCACAAATTACAAATTTGCCTCAGAGGGCTTTACAATCTGTACACACTGACATCCTCTGTCCCAGAACCTCTCATCGACTCAGGAAAAACTCCCCCAAAAAACCCTATCAACAGGGAGAAAAATGGAAGAAACCTTCAGGAGAGCAGCAGAGGAGGATCCTCTCCCAGGATGGACAGAGTACGAAAATAGATGTCATGTGTACAGAATGAACAGCATAACAGAGTTACAACACGTTCAAGTCACATGACAGAAATGATTCATGTAATAGTAGCAGTAGGTGACGGGGAGGACCACAGCAGGACGTAGGACCAGGTTCCAGATTTAACCGCGATCCACAGAAACCTGCGAGGCGAGAAGGCACAAAGACCCCGGGGATGGAGCAGAGTTAGTAATGTGCATTTATGGTGCATGAATTCATACAGAAGGTAAAATAGAAAAGAATGTGCGTCAGCAGTTCCACGGAAGGAACCGGGAGGCAGGACCAGGGTCCAGATGCAACCACGATTCGTGGAAATCTTCTGAGCTGATGAACAAAATCCTAAGAACTGGACGAGCTAGTGGAGAATCAGGACCTCCACCCAGGCCGAATGCAACAATCATGCAACGTTAACGAAAGGGAAAAATACTTGAGAGTATCCGCCGCACGATTCGGATCCTCCATAATTTAGTAGGTTCTTCCTCGTCCTTTTCTTCACTCTTGCACAATGAAAACTGGCTCGGTATATTTTCATAAATCAGGCTGACAAACGTAGAATAGGACCAGTTAATTTCTATATATGTCACTAAAAAAGTCCAAATATGCAAGAATATTTCCCACATGCCAGAAAATAACAAACTTGTGTAATATAAAGATATGAAAAATAAATATATCTAGAGATTATTTTAGGGAAATTATGAAATATCACTTGTTTTAATATATTGTTACTCTAAACGTGTATATTATTGCACTTTTGGTTGCCCACAGGAGGTGTTATAGTTGTTGACCAATACATTATTAAACACTAAACTCCAGTTTATTAGGTACACCTATAGCTAAAGCTAACGCTCATTTGCACATTTAACTTTAACTCAAAACAATTCAACAGCATCACAAACTACACCCCCTCTAAAACTAAAACTGAGCATTACAACCGATATGAAGAAGGGATTTACTGCAGGACTGTTGTGGTGTACTGCGTTAGTTTTAACTAGGTGTACCTAATAAACTGGCAGCTTAGTGTAGAATAAGAACTTGCTGCACGAGTAAATGTGACCCCAAAACACAAAAGGGGACTTTTAGTTTCTTAAACTTATTCTACTGTTCTAATATTGTAAATAGTATTGTGCCTTAAAGGTCAGTTTGGATGTTTTAAAGTGTGTTTGTATGAGGTTCTTCTCCGTAGTCAGAGGTTTATACTGTAGATGGAGTTTGGAGTAAAGTAATGTTCTGCTGTGGACGTGTTTTAGACTCCTAAAATAATCTACATCAGATTAAGTGAACGCTGTATTATAATATTTTCACAGCTTTATCTTGCTGTCAGACAGACCTTCCAGAGCCACCAGACTTCATTGATAAAAACAGTAATTTTACCTCCCAGAACAAAGGAGTTGCTGGTCTACCGCTGCCTCGATCGGTTAGTTTGTGTTATTGTGACTTTTGTGTTTTTAAATGGTTAGTTTCTGGTTCACCGAAGTCGCACAATAACACCAAAAAAAGCAGCGTTGGACCAACAACTCCTGTGTTCTGTGAGGTAAAATGACTGATTTTGTCAAAGGAGTCTGGTGCTCTGAGGAGAAAAGGGCTGAAAGGATAAAGTGTTGAAAACATGGCGGTGGGACATTATTGAAGATGACTGACTGAACTCCTGGATTGCTGCAGACTTTTGTTCGTCAGCATCATGAATGACATGCAAATGTATTTCACAATAGTGAACACGTAAACAGATTATTTTTTTAGATGTGCCTTTTTTTAAGGGTCTAAAAATGTGTTTTTCTGCTGCTCCGTCCACTGCGGTTCCTTTTCTTTGCTCCGGTACTCGTGTGTGTGTGTGTGTGTGTGTGTGTGTGTGTGTGTGTACACGTACGCGCGCTGAAGGATTTTTTTTATTTTTCTATTGATGTTATTTTTGAATGCAGGATTTTACTTGTAAAGGAGTATTTTTGTAAATTATTGCTGGAAAAAAAATTGACGACCAAATTGTTTTTCTGAGATCATTAAAGTGCCATTATAGAAAGTAACTAAGTGTTTTTAACTTTATACTTCTACTGCACTTTGTCAGTTTTTGTTACTTTCTTCCTCTCTGGTATCTCCAGATGTGTTATTGAATGTTTGTAATAAACTAAAGTACAGCAACACCCGTCTCTCCTGATTATATTCACCTTACGCCCCCAAGTGGTGAGAGAGGTTTAACAAAACAAAATGGCTCTTACAACTTCATCTTTATTCATATGGTTTCACCTCTATATGGATATATGTTCTTGTTCATTGTTGCCTTATTATATATATTGATGGTACATATGCATTTATCTTTTTTGCCTACTTGTGTTGCATGTACATACACGTTATATACTTTTTTTTTTATCTTTCTCCAGCTTGGTTATTTCTGTGTAAGTACATGAGAGCCACTAAACCAAAGTCAGTCCTCGTCTGAGCAAATAAAGATGAATCTGAAAGTTGCTGCCAAAGTAAAATCTTCCAACATTAGAAACAGAAGGGAAATACAAATCTAATATTTAAGGGTAGTTTTCACCTTAAACTTGTAAGTACATTATGTGTTCAAAAGGATGTGGACTTTTCATAGTTTGGGTTCCTTTGTATTTAAAAAAAGGAAATGTTAATACTTCAGCATACAATGTTTTAGGCAACAGTGTTTTTCCAATTCTACGTCTTTAGTTCATGTTTGTTTATTTCCTGTTTTAACCTGACTGCCCCACAGAGAAAAGTCTTGACTGCCCCCTGCTGGTGTTATGAAGTCACTGTCTGGTCTCAATTTATCTGGTGTATTCCTATTAGTACACATCATTAATGATTAGTACACATCATTGTGTTAAATGCATCTTTTAATGTACTTGATCACATTTTATTGCCATAATCTCTTTGTATTAGTTTGGATGAAATGTTTGATGCAGAACACCGTGGTGTGTTTTTAATTGTGCTGTTGATGCGTTTACTTTAATACAGGATTTGTGAACTATTTTCACCGCCATGAATTTAACATTAAATCACAGAAATAAGAGGAAAATAAAACACTAGACATCAGATGTATATGTATTTAATTGAAATAATAAAAACATGATTGATTAGTATGAAATGACCAGACGTTTTGCTCTGAGTGGATAAAGAGAACAGGAGGAGACGCCATCATGTCGGTTCCTACAACATAAAGTTCCTCACACTACAATAAATAACTACCAAAGAGACAGGAAATAATGGAGAAAAGGAAATAAATATCAAGGAAAAAGTCAAGAAACATAAATCTTAAAAAGTGCAAGACAGGAGATTTGGAGCGTTTCGATTGCTTCACAACGGCTCTCAACATGGCGGCGGCGAGTCGGCGGCTAGTTCATTGCACAAGCTGATCGTGTTAAATACTACAAGGCCACAGAAAATCCAGACTGAACTGGAAGACCAACATCAACGCTGTGTACAAGAAGGGGACGAGTCGACTCTTTTTCTTGAGGAAACTTGGATCCTTTAATGTAGCAGCAAGACGTTGGAGATGTTCTAGTCTGTTGTTGCCACTGTTCTTCTAGTCGTCTGCTGGGGGAGCAGCATCGGAGCCGGAGACACCAACAGGCTCAACAAACCGGTGAAGAAGGCCGGCTCCATCATTGGCTGCAAACTGGACAGTCTGGAGAAGGTGGTGCAGAGGAGGACACTGAAGAAGTTATTATCCATAATGGATAACCCGGACCGCCCTCTCCACCACCTTCTGCAGGGCAGCGGAGCTCTTTATCCAACAGACTCCTCCAGCTGCGCTGCCACAAGGTCATTCCTGTATCTGCAGTAAGACACGCGTGTGTGTGTGTGTGTGTGTGTGTATGCATACATCATAAATATAAATATAAATATGCATACATCATAAATAATAATATATATATAAATAAAAAATATATAAATAACATATATATAAAAATATATATTAAATAAAATATATATATATAAAAAAAAACAATATATATATATATATATATATATGAATCAGATACAGGAGGTCATTCCTGCCCACTGCAATAAGACTTTACAATAAATCACCTCTGGCCAAATCAGCCACTCAACTATAACACCTTTGTTAGTTTGTTGGCTACATCTTTGCACTACCGCTTCGTTTTGTTAGTTAAATTTATTTAATAATATTATTCTATTTTTTGTATATATTGTTCTTACCTGTATGTATAAATTCTGCTTTAGCGAAAAAAAATTATTTGTCTATCTCTCCATCTAAAATTGGGATTTTCCACAAAACGGGGGGTTTGTTGTCAAAACTGAGAGCCAATCAGCTCTTTAATCCTATTTTTGAGGCCTCCGCTCGAAGAAAGCATGCCCATACTAAAAAGAGTATATCTCTGCAACCACAAGGTCTATTCGAATAATCTTGGTGTTATTATAAAAAGGTAATAACTATAATAACTGTCTTTCATTAAAAATCCGTCTGGATTCGCTCCGACGCTCTGAAAGGTTTCAGAAACCTTCGGGTCCCTTCGGCTCGGTGAGTCAGGAGATCCTAACTCCGACAGGGTTTGTTTTTACAGCGTTGATTCTCCCAAAGAGGGAAGTCCACTTCTTCAAATGGTGTTTTAACCGTTTTCAACTAGAGGGGAATAAATAGTCTCAAATAAATATGTTTAAAATCAGGAGGGACTAAAACACTCCTCTCTCCCGACACCTGCAGAGGAGACTGTCGGCGTATTTTGGGGGATATCGAAATGCAGATCAATGAAATTGTCCTTAAATCAAGCGGATGAACGGTTCTCGTCACGGAGCATCGGGTCTCTGGCCTCGATGGGAGGGTCTTCATCCGCCTCCGTTGGCTGGGTCGTCATGGTTATGTTAATGTTCAAAATCTTTGGGCGGACTTGGAAGAGAATTTCTGGATTCAGTAGGTTATAATAAAAATCAATTTAATAAAAGTTGGCAATACAGTGTATAATCCTCAGCTGAGGGTTCATAAGCCAACGGCAGGCCACAGCCTTTCAACAGTTCTCTCCAACAAAGGTCGCTCCCAGACCTACCGGCACTTGAAGTCATCTCTCCACCCTCTCGTAAAGTTGAGCATATCAACCCCCTCAAGTGGAGTTGTTTTATTGCCCTTTGTGTTCATCTTGGAGACTTCAGTGTCTTCATCCCCCTCTCCCTATCTCATTCCATGCATACCTGAACTAAATCTAAGTAAGAAACTCAATGTGGCTGTCTTCTATGTCACGCACACTCCTTCCCATAAGGCTCGCTATTCCTTATTAATCATCCTTTTTAAGTATCGCAATTTATACATAGACATTCCTTATTTACAAGTGTAAGTGATATTATATTATTACAACCTAACAACGGTTCTCGTCGAGGAGCATCGGGTCTCTGGCCTCGATGGGAGGGTCTTCATCCGCCTCCGTTGGCTGGGTCGTCATGGTTACCATTTCAACCTCACGCGACGTCGTCCTCCTCCTCGTTCCTCTGAACATCTTCTCTGTGAAAACATAGAAACCACTTTGAGACTCACCAAGTTCACACAACTCAGGAGGAGAAGAAGAAGTTTTAAATACGGCAAATACGTAAATAATGCTATACTTTTCTTTATATTGAATTATATTCATTTGTATTGGGTAACATTGTTGGCATAACTTCTGATATTATTAAGTTTGTTTCCCAGTTTTCAGTCTTAGTCTGAATATAAATATGTTTGTTGTTATTTTCATGCTATAAAAGATATTTTGTTATATAGGTAATAGGTATAAGGTTATAGGTAATATTGTCGTAATGCAGGTTTTTATGGTAATAAAAAGGGTTTTAAAGCGGTTCGCTATTGAAGATGTTGTGAAGTCTGTTCAGGTTTGGATCACAACACGCTTCACGGTGTTTATCGTGTCATAACTTACCGATCACTTTATGTTTCCACAGAAGAAGAAGAAGAAGAAGAAGAAGAAGAACAACAACAGCAGCAGCGACAAGAGGAGCGACGGTTTTCCAGACAGCCGGGTTCTTTGCAGCATCTGAAGGAACATCAGACAGTTTATGAGAAGAGCAGATCAAAGGTGATGCAGGTTTTATTTAATGTGGTTATTCATTCTGATGATTCGTCTACAGTGAACTCCTCGTCATTCAAAGAAAACAACAACATTTAGACACAACTCAGATTATCTTGTGTTCAAAGTGAAATAAAGAGAATCAAACTTTTCTAGAAGTGTTTAAAAACACATTTACCTTGATCTTCTGACTCTGGTTCGTCTTTCACTGGAGCTACAGTTGTGCTGGAGTCATGTCTCTGGTTCTGTTGGTCTCTGGGTACTTAACAAAATAATAATAATAATAATAATTTCAGAAACCTGAAAACACAGGATGAAATATCTTCTAGTAGTAGTCAGACAAAGCTGTTTGTTTTAATCTACCAGGGCTCAGAGAAGGTAAACGTTAAAACATCTGTTAAAAGAAAAGAATTAAAAATGTTGTATTTCAATGCAACGTGGCCCTTTAACGGCCCTGCTGACGCCCACCCTCCTCTCTCTCCTTCTGTAGGGAGTCTTGTCCCATTAATGCACATGACACCCACTGCTATTATTATTAGTTGCATTGCTATTAGTATTACAGACCATTTCTGCTTTTACTATCATTGTTATTCTACTACATCCACTGCTGCTGTTATTTTTAGTATTCACAATGTTTCTGCTTACAACTCATAATATGATAATTTCTGTCATATGCATTGAATGTGTTGTAACTGTTATGTTGTTCATTCTGTACACATGGCATATATTGTACTTCTGTCCATCCTGATAGAGGATCCTCCTCTGTTGCTCTCCTGAAGGTTTCTTCCCTTTTTCTCCCAGTTAAAGGGTTTTTAGGGGAGTTTTGAATTACAATTTACTTTAAAAAACATAATCTAATTATCAGTTTGTCATCACCTAAACCTCAGCAGCATCTCCACTAGACAGTTAAATAAACATAATAACTTCTGCTTCTATGTTTATATTTAATTTAAAATCCACACTGAGCATCTTTTAATACAAATAAATCTCTCCGGGTGATTCTTTATTATATTTCTTGTATCTAACATGCTTACCAACAGTGAGGTTGGTGACACAGCTGAGGTCCAGCTTTGGGACGAAACATCTGTACGATCCAGAGTCGGACCGATTCAGGGAGGAGATCTTCAGCGACAGGTTTCCTCTGCTCAGGTCTCCGTTGAGAGTCGTCCTGTTTCTGAACTCAGGCCTCTGGTCGCTATAGTCTTGCTTCCGGTGTCGATAAGCGTGGACCACCCCGCTGAGGCCCTCTCTGCTCCAGTCCACCGTGCGACTCCGCACGTTCACCTGGGGATCCAGGTAACATGGCAGAGAGACGTCGCTTCCTTCTTCTGCCGCAATCGGGGAATCTGGGCAAACGGCACGAGACGCTCCTGAGGAGGAAACGAACAACTTCATTCAGCTTTAAAAGCCTCTGAAGGACACTTCTGTCCAGTTGCTTTGTCAGATTTTACTCTTTGCCTCATGATTAAGTAGTTCTGTGTGGCTGTAAGCAACAAGGCTCTAAAACCTTGTGCAACAGCACATAGGTTGTACTCCTGCAGGCTTAATAATCATCATCATCATCAGCTTCTTATTCTCCTTCTTCCGTACATAGGTTTGACGGGTAACTCGTCCTGCAGCGTTGCCAACACAGTTTAATGGAGTTAAAACAGTTTAATGGAGTTAAAACAGTTTAATGGAGTTAAAACAGTTTAATGGAGCAAACAAGACCGACGTGAAGCTGAAAATAACCACGGTCATAAACACGAGTGTAACTGGAGACCAAAACACTAACAACGTGTTTAAACTTCATATTATTTACTGGAGACAAGGTGTAAACTCACCGGCAGCAAAGCGAAGAAGACTTAGTGAAGTTATCACGGTCGCGATCATGTTTAAACCCGTACTGTTACAAATGTATCACGCTGTTTCTTCGCTTTAAAAGCCCCGCCGCGGACTGAGTCTTTTTGGAGGGAAGGGGCGGGGCTTTAGACGGGGAGCAAGTGACGTCATTAGAGAAGCGCTATAGTTGTCCTTCAGGTTCGTTAAAAACTACTAATACACAAACTTGTTTTCTACACGTAGATCTTAAACCCTTGACTGTAAGCAGGACCCATTGCAATCGGATGGGAAAAGTAAACAATAAGTCGATCTATGGAGCTTAAAGCTGAACGCCTGTGTTAAACAACCAGGTTCAACTTTATTTTGAAATTTACTTTATTGAACTACTTCCGCTAACAACGTTAAGATGTTTTTTTCACTTTTTTTTTTAAATACAAGTTTTGAAAAGTGTTTTATAAATGAGCTTTAATATTATAAACCACACAGGAAGGATTTTTAGATTAAACCTTCATTGCGCAACATGATCGTGTTACATATGATGATTTCACAGAAAAATGGGATTTTCTACAAAAACGTGGGGTTTGCTGTCAAAACTGAGAGCCAATCAGCTCCTGAACCAGAACCTGGACTCAGCGGGTCAGACCTTCAGGCCCTGTTGAAGCTAAATTAGAGGTTTTCTAAAGCGAGTCTGGCGCTTGAACGCAGTTCCACGTTTGTCCACAGCACAAACTTTTAATTAGTTATGAAAAAATGTTTAAATGTAATACTGGCGCCTCTATATCAGCTATATTAATATAATAAGACGAGACCATCAGCGTGAGGTCTGAGATCCGGCCGCCGGGGACGGACCCGGGTCCGGCTTCACTGCAGCCTTCGACCCGCGAGTCGAAAGAGCTCCGGCGGGGAGGAGAAGAACTCACTGCCCGGCGGCAGCGTCTCCTCCCCCGGCCAGGAGCAGCGCTTCTCCCCGCTGCTCCCCCCGGTCCCCGCTGGGGGCCAGAACCGGCCCCACGCTGCTGGAGACCCGGGCCGTATTGCCGGGCCCCGCTGGAGGGAAGGGAGTCACGGGAGAACCAGAACCTGGACTCAGCGGGTCAGACCTTCAGGCCCTGTTGAAGCTAAATTAGAGGTTTTCTAAAGCGAGTCTGGCGCTTGAACGCAGTTCCACGTTTGTCCACAGGGGGCGCCAGAATCAACAACCAGTTTATGAGGGAGAACTCTTAATGTTCTTTATCCTCCATGTATATTTCTGCCAGTTAAACTAAACTATATGTGCTGATTGCTGTTTGATTTGCGTCCTTACTGGCTGTTATTTAACCACAAATCATTAAATGTACGAAAAGTCAGAATATGTCACATAATATATTAAAAACTCAGTAATATTGAGAGATTAATCAAGTAAACCGTGTACATTTCGGACCAATCGTATAAAGGAAATACTTCTACTGAGTCTAATAAAACATCGATGACTCTAAACGTTCATAAACTTCAGACTTTTGATTATTTATCACCATTGATGAACCCCACAAATAATATTGATGTTATTAAAACACTACTTTGCTGTAGTAATCATTAATGTGGTGGTTTTCTTTTCAGCTTTTTGTCTACATTTCTATGGACAAAATAAAAATATCCCTAAATAATACAATACAGTTTAACAGCAGTGCAAAAGAGATCATGCAGTTTGATTGCAGGACTTATGAATTAAAACTTATAAACCAGTAAGCAGCTTCAATACTTTAAAATATATATTGTTGGTATTTAAGCATTTCATCATCTGCACACATTTAATGCAGATGATGAATCTGCAGTTTCACAAACGCGTATTAATAAATTTGAGCATAAAAGAAACTTTACCTGAGAGAGACTTTGAGTGTCCACATACTAAAAGACACAAGTTAAACCGGAAGTTGGGTCTCCTCGCGCGCCTTGCTTCAACAGTTTCCCGCGGGTTTGGGGTTTTCCGGCGGAACTCATGAGCCGAGGTGCGCGGGAGATTTTGGAGGAATTAAGTTTATGTCTATGCGTTATTCCCACAGTCTGTTTATATTCTGTCATTTTAACAGAACTAGAGACATTTAAAATAGTAACAATCAGAGCTTTCACTGCAAAAAAACTACAAAAATGTAATTCTCTTGAAAAAAGTAAACAAACAAAAAACAATGAAAATAAAATAAAAAGGAAAATATAAATACGATTTTTTTCTTAAATAAAAAAAGAGGGAAAATATAAATTAAAAAAATTAAAAAAATCTATAATGGTGGACTTTATACTTATTTAGTATGTAGCTTGACAGTTACATTTACAATGTTATAATTAAGTACATTTAGGCTACCCAGTACTGTACTTAAGTAAAGATTTCTAGGAACTTGTACTTTACTTTTCCCATTTTCTGGTACTTTATACTTCTACACCACTACCTTTGAAGCAAATATTATACTTTTCACTCCACTAGATTTTACATTAAAAGATATGAGCTCATAAAAATAATACATTGCTTAAGATTAAACCAGTGATTACGAACAAAGTATGTCAAACATTAGTATTACACTGCGTAGACATTCACAATCTTACCATGTGTGTATTTAATCCTTCATCTTTTAAATGACTTGTGAAACAAGTGAACTTATATTCATCACTTAACTGTTGCTGTGGAAAAGGCCTAAAATGACCACAATGATAAATAGTGGTAAGTGATCAAATATTTATACATTTTAATGTTTGTATTTATATTTTGAGACCGTTTTCCAACATTGTTTCAGCCTGATGTCACACAAAAACATTGTAAATTCAAAATGTTTAACTTAACATACTACTTATGTTCGCACACCAATCTGAAAACACCATAATCATCATTATTATACACCAGACAAGTTATAGGTACACAAGTCTAGTAAAATATAAAAGTAGAATTTCTTGTATTGCCATTTTGACTTAAAGGATTAAAATGTTCCTCCAATCGCTGTAAAGGACACGGACTCACTAAAACACAGGAATAAGAGGGAGAGAAAACAAAAACAACACGGGGCATCGGGTACCCTTTTTCCCATATTTATTTGAAATTATTCCAAATGATAAAAACATGGTTGATTAACATGAAATGACCACAGGCGTTTTGCTCCGAGTGGACAAAGTGAGAACAGGAGGAGACGCCAACATGTCGGGTCACCTGTGGGACAAGGTGAGCGACCATCCGGGACAGGAAGTGTAGTTCCACTGTTTTGTGTTTGAATGCTCCGCCACCTCCGTTACAGAACCCGACTAACGGGTTGTAGAGAAACAGGATCCCCAAAATGTCGTCAAGACCTCACGTCCTTTCAGCTCGTTGGCCAAAGCATCCAGAGAGAAGAGCTGCAGAGTCCATCAGACCGAAGCTCAGCGACTGGAACATTGTTATAATCATTTCTCTTTCCTATATTACAAGCTTTTTACAACATTAAAAAATAGATCGACAACTATGATTACCATATTCCTTAATGTAAATATACAATATTTATTGCATTTTTCAAATAAACTCGTTTCTTATTTACCTTGTCGTCATCATCTTTACCCCCTAAAAAAAAAAAAAAAAAAAAAAAAAGTACTGGTACCGATGAGAGTGACAACAGATTAGTGTAAGGCAAAGACCAGCAGGGGGCAGCGCATCACTGAGCGTTTCTTTTTGTTCATCTTAGTTTGAATGTGATGTAATTAGTGTTTTAAAGTCAAGCTTGGAGAAAAGCAAAGAACCTCCATCTGCTCAAACAGTTCTCTGGCACTTAAGTGTTCCTTTTTTTTAAATTTTTTTAAAATTTTTTTTTTGGTTAGCTGCTACCAACTACAATCTGTACAAACTGCTTCTTGCATAGCAATCAAACAACATATCGTCCTTCTCTGGCCGTAAAAGAAAAAATATTCAGAACAGAGTTCAGCTTTTAGATGGACTTCCCCGGACAGGAAGTAGATAAATGATCCCTTATCGACACCTTGAACACTCTGCAAACCTGCAGCTAAAATCACACAGTCTTGGTCCAGTAAACATAATAATTTAGTGTTGGCCCTCCGCTGTGGAGCCACAGTGTGTTGGAGAGAGACGCTGGATATGTGAGCTACAGTTAAACATCAGGAAAACAAATTAGGGCTGAAGCCTCGTAGTGTTTTTGTTTTTTTCTAGATTTCCGTGGTGAATCCTGATCTCAGGGGTCTTCTGTCGTCATAAGTGCATAAATAAGCGTCATGCACAGCGTCTCGGTGAAGTAAGCTTCCGTGCAACGTCGCCTGAAAATGGAAATACAAACACCCCCCGAATAAAAGGAAAGTTAGGGGGAACAAAAAAAACCAAACAGGAAATAATCCCTCTCCAAATGTAAAAATAGACGACTGGCCTTCGGTCATAACTTGGAGAGCTTTGCAGTTTGCTTTCTGTTTGGGGAATTTGAAAACATCTCAATAATATATATTTATATCTAAAACATGTGGAAACGGTCCTGTGCAGTTCATTCGACTCCACCCAGTTTTGGCACACTGACACAGAGAGTCGATTCAAACGCACCCTCACCTGGCACTCCTGGAATGGCTAATTAAGACAAAACATAACCAAAAATTAAATAAAAAAAACCCCCATCATTACGCCCCCACACTCTTGGCATCATCAGTTTTGCTGAGATTCATCAGCTGAAAACATAAATTCCAGAAAGAGTTTCCACGAAAAAAATTAATGCTGACACCAAAATAATAAAATCAAACGTTATTCAGAGTTATGAAAGTCACCATTATAATCATGATTATGGATACAAAAAGAAAAGAAAAAGATGGAATGCACAGATTTGGAGTTTGGTCCTGATATGTTTCGTGTCGAGCAGAAGCCTCGACGGTTTCTGACCTACGAGTGTTTTTCTTTTCTTGTGCAAAGACAAAGTGACGGCGAGTCGTGTCAAACCTGCTGAGGTGTCGCGGTGTTTACGTTGTGCTTCCAGCTGGTGGTTTTAGTGTTAGTGTGTGTTGTGTGATTAGAGTGCTTCTTCACCCCCCCCCTCTCTCTCGTCGACCGTCCATGGAGTTGGCTGACCGAGAGTTAAAGTCCTGAGCTGAGGTCCGTTCACCTCCCCACCGGCGGCGCTGGAGGAGCTCCTCTTATCATGGCTAGAGGGGGGGAAGAGAGAGAGAGAGAGAGAGAGAGAGAGAGGGCGAGAGAGAGAGGGAGGGCGAGAGAGAGAGAGAGAGAGAGAGAGAGAGAGAGAGAGAGAGAGAGATCACTAAAGGTCAGCTCTCCAACTTCAAAAACAAACGGGTGGAAATTATTAACTCTGATAAAAGGGCTATAAATTCCACATGACGGATGAAAAAGCTGGAAATAAGTAACAAACTAATTATTCTGCTGATAGTGGGACATCTGAAAGTGAAGGAACAGCTCAGAGAATAAATATTAATAACTCTTTGGATTAGAAGTCAAGATCAGCTGGAGTTTTATTTTACTTTCCTAATTATAGGTTATTTTTCTTACACTAATCGCCGGGTTGTAACCAGTAGAGGGCAGCCGCAGAACGTAGAATTCAAATACTTTGCATTGAAATGTTAAGATTTGGACCAGAATCCATCAACAACACTAATAAACAGACGCATGCATTAGTTTTCAGGGGGTTTCGTTACTCTTTAAGCTTCAGAATGCAGAGAATTTACCCATAAATCTCGACGCTTTGGGTTTGTAAACGATGGGCTGAAGCTCAATGATCTATTTGATCATGCATATTCATGAATATTCATGCATATTCATGCATATTCATTTCTGTGCAGTTAGAGGTTTGTTCAAGTTAGATATCGAGCTCTGAGGGTCTCAGCGACCACAGCCTGCAGGACCAGAAGCTCTTTTTCACAACAGGACAAGCACAAGTTGTTGTGGCCGGACGGAGCCGGAGAACCAACACAGCAACAAACAACGTGAGCAAAAACATGAATCACTAACTGGTAACCTAAAGGGAATATAGCTGCAAGCGTCTGTGTGTCACGTGAAACTAAACTTCCTCCCGACACACTTCAAGTTGTGTGTTTATCACTTCACGTCTTTATTTATTGTTTTTACTGGTCAAATAAACCAAACTAGTCCGACAACAACCTCAGTGAGTAAAAGTACACGCAAGCAGCCAAGATAGTGTATTGAAGAGTTTAAATAACTACAAGTGTACTCCGTGTACTCTGTGTACTCTGTGTACTCGTACCCTTGCTGGTTTTGCTGGGGTAGACCTTGCTGAAATGCCTGTACTCCTCTGGTGGTGGAAGGTCCTCAATAGGGTGGAAGTTAAACTTGGATTCAAAATCATCTGAGGAGGAAGAAGAAGAAAAAAACAACATTTAAAATGTTTATTATTCGGCACGCATGAACAATCTAATGCAAACACACCACCTGTATTTTATTTATCTATTTAATGTGAGGCAGAAGCCTATCAAAATTATGGAATTAACCGTTACAAAATGTGTGCCTTTAATAATTTCTACAACTAAGTGAAGTGTTTAATTGTCTGAAACCAGACGCAGTCGAGGAGGCGGCCTGACGCGGAGAGAGGAAACGGGTCGACGTGCGCGGTGGGACGACAACGCAGCGCCACACCAGTGTTCACCAGCTGGTGTTGCTTTGGGACTGTGTTATAATATTCTGCATAAAAGTTCAATAAAAGTCACGACTTTAAAAAACGAGACGTAATCAAACTCTCAAGCTGACGTCTGAGATCTGATATCTGAGATCTGATGTCTGAGATCTGAGATCTGATGTCTGAGATCTGTTGTTGATCGTCTAAGACTCAGAACTCCTCCACAATGATCTCAAAGCTACAAGAACTTCTTGTAGTTTGTCCTCACGTGTAGTAACTTCATTACCGAGGTTTGCTTCCTCATTAAAGTAAAACAAAGTCATGCAGACGTTTCATCCTCATCACAGGTGGATTTACTGAGTGAAGTAACATAACTCATAATCCTCAGGTGCGTCCTGACAACATTCATTATTCTCTACGTTTTGTCGATGTATTAATACAAAGTATGACGACAGCAGCGCGTTTTTCAAATGTACAAAACATCACTTAAACTTTCTAATTACATTCTTATTTTTTTTTTTGCACACGTTCCTGCCATTTGCAGATTTATTCTTTTCCTTTTGCACTAATTCTTTATACCATGTGGTTCATCTTGTGTACTGCTACTGTGACATGTGGTGGATAAACAAGTCAATTATTTGAATAATTTGAGGAATACTTCACCCTTAAAATGACCATTTGTAAATCAGTACATTACCTTGAATTCTTCGCTAAAACCTTGAAGTTTGAAGAAGAAATTCAAGGTAACACCGCTGAGTAAATGATACATAAATGCTCATTTTGTGTGTTAAAAAAAACAACCTCAAATACTTATACATCTATCGTCTTTACTGAATATTAAATGTGCTGATTTAGAAACAAACAAACAAACAAACGTGTCCCTGCCGTGTATAAATGTGTTTTTCTGTGTGCACACGTGCGACAGGAAGCGGTAATCTAGGAAGCGTCCCTTCCCTCCGGGTTCGCTCCAGGACAACAGGAAACTAAAAGGGTTTTGCATGACTGGTTTATTTGACTGGCGAAGCAGACGCATCACGATCAGAGAGAAAACCCCACGTAAACAAACTCCCGAGGATTAAACACACGAGCGGTTTCATAACTCCGCAGCAGACACGAGAGTAGAAGATGAAACCGGTTGAACTTCAGAGGCTACGTTTAGCCGCTGCACGATAACAATGTAATCTACAGAAAGTCTGCATTCACAGCTGAGGGTGTGGGGTTTAAATTAAAAGATGCCGAGTTGCATTATGGGAGATGTAGGATCCTGTGTTTCTGAAGCTCGACCCACACGAGACTAAAGATCAGCTCTCGGCTGCTTTAATGCTTTTTCTCTTGAGAGGCCATTTGATTGATTTATGCAAACTAAAATAAAATCCCCATTAAGAAGAAAAACAACTGGTGCAACAAAACATAAAGTGCACTTTGTATTTTGTGTCCTACTCCATGAATGTAGGCATGTAGTTTCCTCTTTAGACTTTCATGTTATTTAACACCGTTTATTATAAAAACAAGTGGATATTGATACAATATTCTAGACAAGACTACATTATTCTTTTCAATGCGATCAGACCAGGACGCATCAACTGTACATTTCCTAGGAATGTTGTTTCCTAATTGTGCTGCTAAAATGCTTTTAAATAACAAAACAACAACAATGGACTTTTATAGTGAAGAATTAACAGAAAAATGTGTTAATCATAGAATTAGCGGAGCTTTGTTTGCAGCTGTTCTTCTTGAAGGATTTATAGGAAATAAAATGTTTCTCCTAACCGTGACTGTTACTATCTGATCAGGATGTGAACACATGAACATAATGATTCCTCCTAAAGTGTCAAATGTTTAAACTCGTTTTCTTTTGTCACGTTTATATTTCTGCAACTCGTTAATTATTCATTTAACTATTTCGACGTCTCTCTCTCGCTTGCTAACAAGTTTTGATGGACTCAGTTTTTAGCTGTAGTTGTTTTTTTTTTTTTTTTAAACTTGTCTGAGGTGGAAAAGTTGGTGCGTCAATAAAAGCAAAATGTGGGAAAGTGCAAAAGAAACACATTTATATAATTAATCATACCGAGTGACAATAAACGCCATATTTACATAATGTTTTGTTCTGACCATCTGTAGTTCAATGACCACCCTCAGCTCATCTCCATGAACTAACTCCATGTACTCACGGGAAGGGAAGAGAAAAGACCGCCTGCGTTCTTCACGCGAAGATTTCATGAAAATTCGGTTAAAATTCTCACTACTTTTTGATGCAAACTTTGCTAATAAATATATTTAAGAACAGCTTCACGCTAATTTACTGAGAAACTCATTATGTAGAAACTCCTGAGAAATCCATCCCCCCGTTTCGTATTCATTCGTTTAGTAAAAAGTCTAAAGGAGGTAAAAACACACAAACATTTGCGCGGCCGTCGTCGGTGAAACCACGAGCGGAGAGGAGGAAGACGACGGCGCCCGACTCACCTATGATGACGGACTTGGAGGAGGAGACGGAGGAGTGGCCGTTCCGGATGGGCGGGGGCGGTGGAGGGGGTCCAGCGGGGGTTCGGGAGGAGGAGGAAGAGGAGGATGAGATGGAGGAGGAAGAGGAGGAGGGGGGTGGATGCGGTTTGCCCACTCGGCTGTGGGCCTCGGAGGCCGCAGCGCTGTGGACGCGGTACGGAGGAGGAGGGGGAGGGGCATCCCGACCACCGTTACGAGATCCAGAGGGGGGCACCTGGGGAGCTGTGTGGAGACACACACACACACACACACACACACACACACACACACACACACACACACACACACACACACTCAGGATGACATGTGTGATGCGACTCTACATCATAGCAATTAAAACTGCTTTTTCACATCTGGATCTCAAAGTGTTCTTGTCCCCACTACTGCAGTATTTAAAATGATGTAACTTTAAAAAAAAAGAAAAAAGTCAAAATATCCTGTAAAATAAATAATTATTTATATTTATTTATTTATTTATTTATATATATATATATATATATATATATATATATATATATATATATATATATATATATATATATATATATATATATATATATATATATATATATATATATATATATATATATATATATATATATATATATTTATTTATTTATTTATTTATTTATTTATTTATTTATTTATATATATATATATATATATATATATATATTTATATATATATATATATATATATATATATATTTTTTTTTTTTTTTAAACTATCTGCAGAAAGTTTTAATATTCTAATAAACATCATATTAATCGACCTGGAAGTCTAAAACTTGATTTGCTTTGGAAGACGTCCAGTAATCATCTTAAAGGGGATCGATGTTATGAAGTAGTAACTTACTGCTGTGGCCGTGTTTTAGACGCCTGCTATTGTGCAACTTTGGTGACTCCGAACTAATCCTTTAAAACACCAAAGACACACAATGAACAAACAGATCGAGGCAGACCACCAACCTACTGGTTCTGCAGGAAAAATGACGACAAAACCACAAGACTCCTTTTGACTGAAACAGAGTATAAATAACTTCACTTCCCCTCAGAAAGGTCCGTCTGACATCAAGAGGTGAAAATACTCTAAATAAAGCGTTCACTTAAACTGATATTGATTCTTTTAGGTGTCTAAAATACGTCCACAGCAGAACATCACTTCTAATAAACTCCACTGCTGTAGTAAAACACCGACTATGGAGAAGAACCTCACACACGGCTAAACATCTTTAAGTCTGCGCGCGCGCACACACACACACACACACACACACACACACACACACACACACACAGCCACACACACAACACGCGCGACACACACACACACGCTGCACACACACACACCGCTGCGCACACAACACACGCGCGTGCACACACACACACACACACACACACACATATTCGATTAATCTCCGTGTGTTATCTTTCAAACATAAAATGTGAATTAATAGTAAAATTACAGCCATCGCAATTTAATTTAGTCTGACCAACAGTCGAACAACCAAAAGATATTAAAATGATCTAAAAGAGGGAAATTCTCACGATTGAGAAGTTGGAGCCAGAGGGTGTTTATACATGACTTCATCCCCTGAATTAATCCATTTTGAATTGTTGATGATTACGGCACTAAACACATACAGAACCTCACGTGTTGGTCCTTTAAATGCTGCACAATCGTGATATCTAACCAATGTAAAACAGTTTCGATCATCACACAACAAACCAACTGGGCTCATTTGCAGCTCCTAACACTGCAGCCTCTGGACCGATCAAGAAAAATAAAAAACACAACGAGGAGAACAGGACGTCCGTGCAACTTCAAACGTTAAAAAAAAAAAAAAAAAAAGAAAAGGAGGAGAGGAAAAGTCTGAGTGAAAGTGAAGAGGAGGAATGCTGAAATCTTCCACAGGGCTCCAGGAATGCAGAGGAACCAGGAGGCGTCCAATCACAACACCAGAGCTGCAGCTAACAAGTGCCTTCCTGTTGTGTGTGCGCTCTCTGAATGCAAATTACCAATATATACATTTTCCAGTGAGCCTCGAGGGAGGAGGCAAAATCTCCATCTGAGAGCTTATGTTAATTTATCTCAGATATACAGAAGGGATTAACTCTATAAAACTCAAGTATTCCCTTCATCAACACATGCAGCTTCCTCCGGGTTTACTCGAATGCGTCATTATCCACACAGCATCAACCGAGTCAAGCCACAACACGTGTTGAAATGTGTGATCTCAACAGAAGCGTCTGTAGATGCATCAGGGAACAGCAGCCGGGCTTCAGAGGAGAGCGGCTCAACGTCGCGTGGAGACAAACCTCCGCTCCGCTCGAATCTAAATGTTTCAGCGTCGTCGATCAGCGATAACGAGTCAAAACTCGCTCTCGGCCTGCGAGTGAACATTCCTCCGGCTGAGATGTTGTCTTCATCACTGGGACGAATACAGAACACGCTTATATCCTGAACGTGGAGATTCACAGCGAAACGCAGCGTTTTCAGAGAGGGAGGGGCCATAAACGAAATTTAAATAAATCATAAAAAAAAAAAAAAACAGCGTTAGCTGCAGCTCTGGATCCCTGAAACTGATCGACGATGACGACGATGATGATGATGATGATGATGATGATGATGATACTACGTGGTCAGAGCTGTGTTAAACACACAGACCTGAGATCTGCAGCAACACAATGTAACCCCGTCTCACCCAAATAGACGGGTTATAATTGGGGGTCGGGTCCGCAGGTTGCTTTAACCACATATTATCCGTCATTGACTGAATTTGTTAGCGGCCACACGGCCAGTGACGCGTCTCCGTTCACATCTTCTCTCCGTGTCCTTATGAATGCATAATCCATTAAACATGTTCTGTAAATTCATTATATTAAAATAAAAAACACACGAACAGCGATCGCTGCCGCCAGCTAGCGGACCGCGAGGAGATATTCACAGAATCTAAGCCTTCAGCCTGCGTCTTATTATGATTATTAAATCTGATTAAAATGACGGGTAACAATAGATTATGGGCTTTTTGCAACCTTATCCATCAAACCGACAACGAGAAAGTCCAACGCAACCACTGGTCAGGTCACTGGAAATGTATCAATATCCGATACGGCATTCGGTCAAAAGTACAAATTACACAAAAGGGGACATTATTAGTTACTATTTAGTTATTGTGCAGCAGAACTGTGTTTTTAGATGGACTTTTCCTTTAAAAGTGTCTTTTAAAAGCACAAAAAAAAAACCGTCATCGCTTCATAATCTCCAGACAGACTTTGACGTGATCTCAAATAGTTTCTTTTATTATTGATGGACACAAATCTGCAGCCCGACGTCGTGACCTCTGACCTGTAGGAGACGTGAATACTGCGTTCTGAGTGTGTTTGTGTACCTGTTCTGCGTCCAGGCGGCTCCCTGGCGGGTGGTGGCGGCCTGCCGGGCTGCTGGGAGGATGGAGACGATGAGGGGGGAGGTGGAGGAGCGTGGCTGCGTCCTTGGCCGCCGCCTCTTTCTCCTCCTCCTCCTCCTGATGTGTGTTTTTTGTGCAGGGAGTTGTGCCTCTGCGGCAGCTGCGGGGCTCCGCCCCCATCGACGTGGGACGGCCCGTTGGAGACGCCGCCCGACGAGTGCGGCCTGTAGGGCGGAGGAGGCGGAGGAGCCGCAGAGCCGCCCGTTGGAGGTCTGCTGGAAGACGGAGGCGGCTTCACGTTGCCGGGAGGGGTGTGGCCTCTGCTGGGCGTCGGTGGGAGGGGCTTCTCTCGGCTGTGGGAGGAGGATGAGGAAGGCGGGCCGTGTGCTTTCTGGTTGGGGGTAGGCGGAGCGTTGCTGCGGCCTCCTCTGTTGAAGGGCGGAGGCGGCGGCGGGGCGGAGGTGCTGTGCTTCATCCCGCTGCCGGAGGAGGAGCCGCCGCCACTGCTGTTGGTGTGGGAGGGGCGCGAGATGTCGGGCAGCGAGGGGCGGTGGGAGCGCTGGTGCTCTGGTGGAGAGGGCTTGTTGGCCGGGGAAGGCGAGGGGGAGCGGCCTGTGGGCGGCCGAGGGGCCGCGGCCCGGGACCCTGGGGGCCGCAGGGCGGACCTGCCCACCGAACCGCCGGCCGAACCATCTGGGTGGAGGACAGAGAGAGACGGTGTTGTATAGATAAAGTGTCAGAGGATGCTCATTTTTATTATTATGACCGTTAGCCTCCTCTCATTCACCGTGAAACAGGCGAGATCGGTGCCTTGCGTGCAGGGTTGCTGTGGTTAATGTGCCTAAAAGCCGCCCGGTTGCCATGACAACCGGGTTAAATTTAAGCTAAATCTTCGCGTCTTGTTTGCCACCTGCTAATTAAAGAGGAGTTCAGCCTCGAAGTTATTCTCCTTTCAGCTTTTTATGTAAAAAAAAGTTGCATATTTCCTTTAACCGTTTACCTGATTGCATTAAAATCGGTTATAATTCTATAATATTTCTATTTATAAACCCAGATTAATCATTCAGAATGTTTTTTGTTTCTTAAAAATCACAGAATCAATACTCCATGTTTTTACATCTTCTGCATTTAGCTTCTCCCAAATGCAAGGAGGTCAAAAAGGTCAAAGGTCACAGTCGCGCTCGTCTAACAGCTTGAAAGCTCTAAAATAAGAAAGTTCATTCATAATTCACATCCTGTGGTTCCTTCAGCTGCGTCAGAGAGAAGTGGAGAACTAAAAGAAGAAGCGTCCATTAAGCTGGAAATAACCGCGTTCGTGTCCAGACCTCGTGACGTCTTCTTTAACCTCGAGATGGTTGAGGAACAGAGATACGCTCTCACACGCACGCGTTTGTTGTTATCATACATCCTCCATCTTGTTAAAATCCTCCGTCATCAGCATCACGTAGTCGTAGCTTATGAATAGTCATTTCGTGTTCCCTACATTATTTCGGTGGCTTCGAGAAAGAGAGCCCCCCCCCTCCCCCTCCTCCCTCCTCATCCTCCCCCTCGAGGGCTTTTCTGCCTCTTGTGATATTATTTATCTTCGTCAACAGATGAACGGTTATTGTTTTCCTGAGCTGCTGAATGAACTTTCACCAGCTCACCAGCGACATTAAGACGAGATCGATCGGCTCACTTTGGCTTCACGTCCCCCCTCTGGTTGATTTATTCACACAAATTATAAGGACATTACAAATTCATCGCCAAACACTTTTCAAATATAAATAATCAGATCGTTAAAATAAAAAATTTTCGGGTTTTTTTTTTACCTGCAACTGAGCGTAATTTTGGCACACCTCCTAGGAAAAGGCCTCCCATCCCCATTGGCCCTCCACCTCCACCTCCACCTCCTCCTCCACCTCCTCCTCCACCGCCTCCTCCTCCACCGCCTCCTTTTCCTTCTGATGAAAAAAGTAATAACCGTGTCAACATAAACAAATGAAAGCAGAACAAGAAATACATTTTAATATTTTAATATTTAGAGATAAGAGTCAGTCAACATCGTGCTGGTGTAAGTGTGCAGAGAAAACCTCCACCAGCAACACAATATTAAACACTATTCTGTAAATGAGATGCAAATTTAAGTTTTGTTGAATAAACTCTGAAGAGGTTTATTATCGTGTCCGTCAGAAATAAAGTGCTGGATTTCAAACACTTCCTTCAGCGGGATGAAAACAAATCCGAAATAATTCTTCCTGCCGATTTGGATGTTTTGCTGAATCTGATTTTCAAAGCTCGAGACTGACTTTGTATATTTCCACCATCGACCCAGAAACCGTCCCGGAAAATGATTTCAACTGTTCCTCTTATTGTCATCTATACTGGTTATTTGCATATGAAAACACATAATTCAAATTATTGTATTATAAGCTGCTTAGAACTAATGTTAGGAAGATAAGCGGGTCATAATATCTCATTTTTTATTGCTGTGAAAACAACTTTATTTATTTATTCAAGTTTGTGGCCAAAAGACATTTTTTACAAGACTACATGTAAACGCATTATAATTTACCTTCGCCCAATACTCCGTGTCACTGAGCAGAGCCTGAACGTGACGGCTTCTTTTTACAGCATTAATTTGCTTATTTCTCTAATTGTACCATTTTATATCAGTGCTTACATTTTTATTTTGTTTGTCTTCGTTATATTTTTGCCTTTTATCTTAATTTATCTGTCAAAACACTTTGTAAACCGTTTAAAAAAAAAAAAGGTGCAACATGAATAAAGTTTGTATTATTGAATGCGAAGCTAACGTTAGCCGTTTAGCTCCGTGCTGTCGGCAGAAGATGGGAATTAATTTGAATATAATATAAAAACTGTCTGATCCAAGTATTTGAACCTTTTGACGAAATAATCTTCACTCAAGGTCAAATAAACTTTCAACGGCATCTCAGTCTTCAGCCGTTGCTCCGTTTGCTTTTTACATTTTGTGAAGACCATGAAATGTGGTCGAAAGCTCCATAAAGAAGCTAGTTAGTAGACCTCGAGATTCATTTTCACGGTAAAGAAAAAAACTTTTAAACTCAATTTTTACGGACACGTCTGCAGTCACATTTCTCAGAGTGTAGATTATATAATATAAGCTCACTGTTATACATTGGTGTGTGTGTGTGTGTGTGTGTGTGTGTGTTGCAGGGACTCACTCTCTAGAATGGGATTGCTCCGGTCGTTGACGATGCCGACCTTCTTCAGCCTGGCTCCTTTGCAGATGTCGGTCAGCAGCGCTCCTCTGCCTTTAGTCTCGGCCGAGCCCAGTTTGGGAGGAGTCGTGTTCGCCTGCGGAGGAAAGTCTCACAAATAAAGTATTCGCACCGCCAGTCCTGGCCGGTCTGAACCGTACGTTTACTTTGTTTGGGTTCAAACGTCCGGTAAACAAACGTCACATGACTCAGCCCCTTGGAGCTTTTGACTGCAGACCCCGAAAACTGTATTTTTGTTAAGAACATGATCTTCAGTCCAGACTACAGGTTTTCTTTTTGTTCCTCATTTTGCGATAATAAGTACAGCGGAAACCTTTTCAGGCATGAAAACATGAGAGAAAACACATTAAAACTACGGCGGCTTAACGTCAATTAAAGGTTTTGTAACCAGTCTGCTTTCTGAGGCCAGACAGAGCCAATAATTAATTGAATTCATAATTCTCAGGTGTTCCTCAGTCCACTCGAACAACGAGGAACAGTCATGGCCGCCAGTGATGGAGAGAAGGAAGCTAAAGGGGCGCCTTCCATCTGCATGCGCGGCTTTGCTAGGTGAGGCGTTGTACAGCGAGCCGCCAGCGAAGGAAGAGGAAGAAGAAAAAGACGCCGTTGTTTCAAATTTGTACGCCAGTAAATAAATATACAAAAACATCAATTTGTTGTTCATTTGCATAAAAAAATATGGAGAAAAAGAAAAAGAAAAGAAAAGGTATTATAAACTGTTATAATACGTGTTGAATCTGACCCCGACAGACGTCGTGATCCCCGTCAGCGGTTTCTACGGTCCGAAGCTGAAGTAGAACAGCGCGGTGGATTCTGTGCAGGTTTGTCTAATGAAGTGGTTTTGTGGATGAAATCGGCTCCTCTATAATCTATAATATAATCTCCCAGCGTCTGCGGTTGAGGTGCGAGTTCAGTCCGCTCACTGACCTGACTGAAGGTGGGGGGAGGCGGGGGTCCCGGGGGAGGTGGGGGAGGGGGAGGAGCAGGCATCCTGTCCCTCTGTTGGCACCTCTCTGCGTGGGGCGGGGGGCGAGGACCGGTGACGTCACCGTCTCAGCTGGGACGACACTCGGACTCCTGCAGAACAACAGACAGTTTTTATTTATTTAAAATTCGGTTAAAGCTCAAAAACGATGATTTAAATACTGAAACGAGTACACCGGCAAAGAAACACTCTAATTTCTAAACACCAAGATCTGTCACTCATAAATAAAAACTACATGTAAATGTGCATGTAGGGTTGTTCCAATATTTAATCGTCTTCTTGCTTTCTTGACATATTCTTGCGCGGGTCCAAAAGGAGAACCAAGCTTCTTCTCGGATGTTTCATAGTGAACTGTGGCAATAATAAAAGAACTGTCTGCCTTCTGTGCAACTGCGGTTGGAAAAAACAATACAACCACAGTGTGAAATGTCTTTCCAGAGGAGGAAAATCTTTTTTTAAGAAAACACTTCTCAAGTGGTTCTCCACAGCTGCAGCTTGGCGACATAAGAGGACGGAGGCTTCCACATACGAGTGAACGTGGTCACGCCTCGCCGGCTTACGACTAGAGACCGTCGTGCGACGGGATCCCACCAGACGCTCTTCCTCTACTTCCTGCTACACACCTGTAAAGGTTCCCGACGGCCTCTCGCACCGCAGCATTAAAACAGATGGATCTGAACCGCTAGCAGCTCCTGCTGGAAGGATTTGTATTGCCGTGTGACGCGTCGAGCACCGGGCTCTTCCTCTGGACTTCTGCTGAGTACAGCAAGTCGCCATCTTAAAAACCCAAAATGCATATACAAGCTCCCTCTGAGTTTTTGCGACATTATACGCTAGCGCAGTGACAAAATCTGTCCACAGAATAAAGCTTTCTTTATACTCGTGCGTGGCACCGTAGCGGGAGCGTCCAGAGCTCCGAGGATTATTCTCCGAAACACCAGACGGCGTACAAACAAAACGAACTGTGAAGAATCAAAGAGGCAACGTCTGTAACCACTGAAACGCATAAACCGACCTCCACACGGCCGAGGAGGGATTGTAATCATCTGTAAACTCATATTCATGGACTACTTTATTGCCTTTTTACAAGCTCCGCCCATAAAGAAGTCAAGTATCACATTAATAATAAAGAAACGTAGGTTGAATATCCTGCAAACAATTTGATTTGGCTGCAAAAATGGAAAGTTATTTAAGACGTCCAGTTTCTAAAGCATCTAACGACCCGGCCTTCCTTGTATAATCCCCAGACACGTAAATAGTGCTCTTATCAGTGAACTATTTGAAAAACAACAGCTCCGTGTGGAGCGATGAGACCGAAACCTTCCACACATGAATAAATGAAACAGAAATGTCATATTTACGTCGCGTTTTCTACATTCATGGTTTTAGCTGGAGCTCTTTTAATGACGTCATCTCGTTGCAGCACCTAACCGGAGGAGATCCCCCACCTACTGTTCATCTCCATGAGCCAACTCACAATATATCTGCATAACATCGGTGGATGGAAACACGCCTGAATTTACATTTTCTTTTTTTAAAAACAGATTTTTCCCGGAAACCTCACTTGGAGACGTCACTGATCCAACCGATCCGTGACGGACAAAAGTCGACACGAGCGAGAGACGCAGGAAAGACGAGGGGACGCAAATCTTCCACGTTCAAAAACTAAATCTCACCAGGTCAAATAAGTACAACGGTGTACTTTATCGTACTCTAAGCTTTGCTGAAGTAAAGTTCAGCGTCGTCTATTCACCAGCAAACTAATGCCTTTGAATTTAACCAGTGAAATGTTTTTTTGGGGTCGTCCCCCCCTCCCCACCCCCCCTCTCTGAGGACATCTCAGTCCGTTGTAGTGAACAGCTTCATTATTGCCTCCAGCAACGAGGACGACGTGGACACAAGCCGCTGCTTTGTAAAGGCAGAGAGTGAAAGTGCTTTATTGTGTAGCGCACAATATTAAAGTGCTTTCTGTGGCAAGAAACACGAAACACGAGTCCATCCACTCAGTCGGTGGCTGGGACACGGACCAGGACGAGTCACGTGATTCACATGAGCGTAAAATAATTACCGCCTCGCGTTCGAAAGCCTCGACAAAGACAGTGAAGTCTTTCGTCCGTTTGGTCGTCACTTTATCATGTTCAGTCGTGTGAAATTGTCAGAATTGGCGTGTCAATTCTTGAGTTGGGGCCAAGAATGTGTTTCGTGAGGTCAGTGGCCGCTGACATCTGAAATCTAACCGGCTCATCCTTGAGCCCCGGTGGGCGTTTCTGGGTTTCTGCCAAATTTGAAGAGTGAAGGTTGTTCCTGAGATGAACGTGTTCACGAGGACAAGCTGAAAACATCTCCCAACAACGACCACGGATAAGACGATCCTCCGTCCGTGACGTTGGACGTTCTCAAATAAAGCCGATGTGTCGCGTTGCGCAACATGATCGTCGCTCATTTTCACAAACGTCGCCGTGGTTTCACGAGGCATTAAGGTGAATAAGGAGAAGCCCCGAGCAGGTACAAAAAAATATGGAGATCACGAGGATTAGTTGGTGCATACCTGAATGCTACGCTAAAATAGAAAAACAAAGACGAGGAGGGATGGAAACTAAATGTTGGTTCCCGATGTGCTCTCAAGAAAGGACATTCTTTAGAGGGAAGCGGTTGCTGAAGCAGCTCCTGGGAAACATCGGTGAAGACGTTTTAACAACGAGGGTCACGAGGAAGACGAGGCGCTCTAAACCCGTTTGCAGCCACACTGGCGAAGAGACGACGACGGCAGTTATCTTGACTACTGTCGGACGGATTGCCTTGAAATTAGGTTCAGAACTTCATGAACCTCCGAGGACGAACCCGACTGGACGAACCCTCATTGGCTCGGTGGAGTGTATTTAGGGGGTTCGGGCTTTTCAGAAGGGCTTTCCTGAGCGGATGAATCTGAAAATGCAGGTTTCATATTCTACTCTTCGTACTGTAAATGTACCACGTTGGTTCTCTCGTGTAAACACGACATCTATTTCCCGTCTGCCGCTCCGTTCCGGAAGAGGGATCCCTCCTCGGTTGCACTACCTTTCTTCCAGGTTTTCCTGTTTAAAAGATTTTTTGGGGGAGGTAGTTTTTCCCTTTCTTCTTCTTTGTGTAATACACTGTTGAGAAAAGTCTGAGTTCGACAAACCAAGAAGGCCTTTCAGCATCGGGGTGAAATTCCACCGTTGAGCCTCCTCGTACAGCTGCAGGGCGATAGAAGCGTAAACCTTTGTTTCAACGAAAAAAGACCAACTTTAGAAGAGATACCCGCTTGATTTGTCAAACTTCACGTTAGCTTTGGCTGAAAATGTTGATATAGTTTTACATAGAAAGAGAACGCAGGAGGGCGAGAACGCATCATTTTCATTGAACCGCTGGTGTTTTCTCTGGCTTTCCATCGGACGTAAAAAAAAATAGACAGAAAAAAGCCAATTTCTAAAGATTTCAGATTTCTGTTGCAGAAGTTCAGTTTTAGTCTCTCGTCGTACGATGATCGCAACCTAAACATAAACAAGTGTTTATACCCAGAATTCCACAATATGATGAGGTTGTTTTTCCTCATTTTCACTTCTGTAAAAGACGCTTCTCCGATTGGAGCCAATAGACCGAAAGGTGAACACAACCTGTTGCTGACTTTATATCAACTCAAAGCAAAAAACTACTTAAACGAATGCTCGTCCACATGATAAACCCACGGCTGAAGCTACTCTAAATGTTTCAACACAGCGACAGAGGTCACTGGATCTCCCCAAACCAGTTCGCTGTCTGGGCCCATTGTTGGCTCATGCAGGCAGCGTTGGCTCCTCACCCCACCCTCCACCCTCCATTCCTCAGGCAGCCTGGTTGAGTGTTGGGGCAGGTTTCCACCGAGGGAAACAAAAGGAATCTCACCGAGCAAGCTCACCAGTCAGTCAGTGACGTGGTTTAAACAGAGACAGAAACTGAGGATGGGGGTTTATCTGTCCTCTGGGGGGGGGGGGTAATTATTTTGAGGTCTGCCGAGTGTACAAGAAGTGAAGCCACAGAGAGACTAGCTTCAAAACCAGGCGACAACCTTGTTTAAAGCTGCATTCTCTCTCCTGACCACCAGGGGGCGACTCCTCTGGTTGTATAGAAGTCAAAGCTTCATGTGTTAAAGCTGCATTCTCTCTCCTGACCACCAGGGGGCGACTCCTCTGGTTGTATAGAAGTCAAAGCTTCATGTTAAAGCTGCATTCTCTCTCCTGACCACCAGGGGGCGACTCCTCTGGTTGTATAGAAGTCTATAGAAAATGACTCTACTTCTCTCTTGATTTATTCCCTCAGTAAACATTGTAAACATGAGTTTATGTCTCAATCTCTAGTTTCAAGTCTTCTTCAACACAGCATGATGTTCATTTAGTAAATTATGGTCCATTTATCAGGGCGGGGCTACAAGGTGATCGACAGGTCGCTACCGCGGCGTTGTCCGGTCTGCGGGTTGTCCGTGTTTTCGTCCTACAACTTTAACCCTTTCATAGTGCGTTTTCAGTTCATGAAAGTATATTGTAACATTTTAGTCACCTAAAAATGTTTTATTCATCATTCAGGTGTCCTTAGCTCCACCCACTCGTGTCACTTCTGATTCCAAATAAACAGCTGAAATGCCCAACTCCAAACCTGTAGTCCACAAACCGACGGGTGACGTCACAAGTTTACGCCCGTTATTATTCCACTAATAATCACAATAAGTACACAATCACTATTAACACGCCTCACACAACGACTTCACTAAGTCAACAGATTATATCATGCTTTAGATTACTTTTTGGCCTTTCTGGTATTTATTCTGATTTTTGAAATCACTCCGCTAAAGTAGAGCCGCAACAATTAGTTGATTAACTGCTTAATCCATCAGCAGCGGACATTTTATCAGACACTTTGATAATGAGGTGAAGTTACGTTGAATGTAATTATTAAAAAAAATATATAAGAAATGTGCTTGCTGTAGCTTTGGATGTACAAAGACTTTCTATGAATTGAATGGAGTTGGATTTATAAGATAAACACCTATCAGGACATGAGGTTGGACTCATCGGATGGGAATGTTCCATGACAACCACGTCTTACAGCCCAGATAGATTAATGGTTATTAAAAAAAATTGGATTATTTTTTTAAACATCTTCACTCTTTCATTCTGAATTACAGCTGATGCCGAACAAAAAAACGTTCCTCTTCCTACCGACACAAGCATTTAGCAAAAAACATTAACAGATGTAAGAATTATTGAGAACTAAATAGAAGTCTCTAAATACAGAACCCTTGGGGTTCGGTTTATCCTCCTTTGTCTTCTGTCCTTAAGTAACTGCATGTAAGCTTTGTGCACCAATGCTGTCTGACCAACATCCTCAGTGTAGTATAAAAGAAAACAAAAAAGTTGAAAAAAATATAACCCTTAAATGTTTGGGAAGCTGTGAATCTGTGGCGTTCTTGCTGGAAAACAACTTAAATGTTTAGTGTAAAAATGGTCTCCGATTAGTTTGACACATTAGATTAATGGGCTTAAGCTCCAATGCCAATCACTGAGAAACCTCGAGTTAAAAGAGACTTTAAGTGGGTAAAATAAAATGGATACAAATAAAACTCATATACTGAATTCTTGAATTGGAGCAATTATTTTATTAGTCAAAAGTGGCAGATTTTTCCTCACTACGAACCAAAGATGTGGGATCAGACACTAAGATTTACTACGATAGACTTCAAGTTCACTAAATATGGTATTAAAGTATTGATACCAAAATTATAGTCTTGCATTGCCACAGGTATTGATTGAAAAGTTTTACATGTTGGCACCACTACGTGCGATGTAAAAGCATTTTTAAAGAAAAAAGATGAATAAAAACAATAGCCAAAATAAAAAAACAGAAGGGGCCGCGTGAAATAATCGGAAACTCTGATTAACTTTTAATATTGTAGAAATGTTAAAATATGAGTTACTGACCTTTGAACCCTTGTAATCTGACTACGTCTTTCCACTCAAGATCAAAGCAAAGGGGTCCAATAAGTAGGTCAAGACCTCTGAAGTCCATCCAAACAGACATTTTATGGAAAGAAGAAGTCGACCCACATCAGAGGGGAGAATGTAATAAGGAAGTAAGATGCTTTTGTGGTCAAGGAAACACAGCGAGCTGAAAGCCCTGTGTGAGTGTTTCAAGGCTTTTTAAAGCCCTCAAAGTAAAGCTGCACCACGACCTGTTGTTTGTATGTGCTCATACGCCTTCAGCACAGCAGACAAATAGTCCCTGTTGTTTAACAGAGGAGCACGACTCCTCTCCTCTAAATGTGAAGCTGTGAATCATAAATGCTGTTGGACAAACTCAAGAGTTACCTGCGACAAAAACAAAACATGCACGTGACCTTTAATCGAGGACTTTTTACTTATTGCGGAGTATTTCTCTCCCCCCCCTCCTCCTGTGAGGTATTAGTACTTGTACTTGAGTAAATTATCTGAGTAATTCTTTCCACCAGCGATTAAAGCTTGGAACAAACAGGATTAAATCAGGCCTGGACAGGTAGGTCAGCCGCGCCCAGGTGAGTGGAGAAACACACCTGGGCGCTAGCTTAAAGTTAGCTTCAACATCGTACAACCTACTCACCGCGGGACTCGAACACGTGGCCGGTTGGTGAGCTCGTCCTCCAAAACAACATGAATGAAAACAACCCCCCTAAAAATATATATATATATAAATCAAGATGCTGGCAAAGTCCCGGTGACGTAAGTTAGCCGGCTAACGTCCGCAGCTCGGCGGTTAAACGGCGGAGCTTCACTTTCCGGCTGTCAGTCCCACTTCCGGTCGGGGAGTTCTTCTTCGTGGAGTCGCTTTTAAACGCGTCCAGGTGGCTGAAGTTCACCCGCACTCCTGAGCGGCCGCGAGCGGATCCATACTCGCCCGTTGACACTTCTTTTATTATCGGTCCCTTCCTCGGAAACCCGGAAACGGGCCGACCGAAACAAAATGGAGGCGGATCTGCGGCGCCTTCACGGGCGGTCGTAAACCGCAGCTTCCAGAAGGTCAGAATCTGAATCGTTTATTTGGCCAAGTACGTTGCACATACAAGGAATTTGATTTGGTGAAAGGTGCATAACAATAAACATAGACGTAGAATAAAACAATAAACATAGACGTAGAATAAAACAATAAACATAGACGTAGAATAAAACAATAAACATAGACGTAGAGTAAAACAATAAACATAGACGTAGAGTAAAACAATAAAACAATAAACACAGACATAGAATAAAACAATAAACATAGACGTAGAATAAAACAGTAAAACAATAAACAGACATAGAATAAAACAATAAAAACAATAAACACAGACATAGAATTAAAATAAATAAATAATTAAAATAGTATGTAGATGTAGTACAGTAAAAGGTACAACATTTACCTCTGAGATGTAGTACAGTAAAAAGTATAATATTTACCTCTGAGATGTAAAGTAAAACGTACAATATTTACCTCTGATGTAGTACAGTAAAAAGTACAATATTTACCTCTGAGATGTAGTACAGTAAAAAGTACAATATTTACCTCTGATGTAATACAGTAAAAAGTACAATATTTACCTCTGAGATGTAGTACAGTAAAAAGTACAATAATTACCACTGAGGTGTAGTACAGTAAAAAGTACAACATTTACCTCTGACATGTAGTACAGTAAAAAGTACAATATTTACCTCTGAGGTAGTGGAGTAGTAGTATAGTTACATACAATTTAAATACTCAAGTTCAGTACTTAAGTACATGGAATTAGTTACTTTCCACCACTGAGTATTTACTACGAGTATTTCAGGAATAAAATGTTTTTGCGAGCAGAGAAAGTCCGGTGACTCTCTAGTGACGCATGCGCAAACACCGTTTGAGAAGTCACGCATGCGCGGTGCGTCCTAAGGCATTTCCTGCCAAGATGTCGCTGTCCACGGGAGCGGTGTTGTGGAGGACGTGCTCCAGGTTGTTACCGAGGCCCTCTCCGCTGTTCCCCGCCGCTGTCCGGACACAGAGCTCCGTGGGCCGGGACCTGGTGCCCCGGACCTCCCTGTCTCGGCCCCCGTGGCCCGAGCAGACGAGCCCGCTCTCGGAGGAGGAGGAGCGGAACCGACACGCCGCGGTGGTGAGCGCCGTGAACGCGCGGCTCCACCGGCAGGACTTCGGCCGCCTGTTCGCCGTCGTGCACTTCGCCAGCCGCCAGTGGAAGGTCACCGGCGAGGACCTGATCCTGATCGAGAACCACATCGAGGCCGGCTGCGGGGAGCGGATCCGCATGGAGAAGGTGCTGCTGGTCGGCGCGGAGGACTTCACCCTGATGGGACGACCTCTGCTGGGGAGGGACCTGGTCCGGGTCGAGGCCACCGTGATCGAGAAGACCGAGTCCTGGCCCAAAGTCCACATGCAGTTCTGGAAGAGACACCGGTTCCAGCGCAAGAAGATAATCATCCAGCCGCAGACGGTGCTGCGGATCAACAGCATCGAGCTGGCCCCCAGACTCTCGTGAGGAGGAGGAGGATGAGGAGGATGATGAAGATGATGAGTGGACTATTTCACACAGACTGTTTATTTGCTTCCAGTTATTTTGCTTTAATGCATCAATGTGACTCTTTGTAAATAAAGCTTCATCTTTTTTCAGATGATATTTAATGATTCTGTTGTAACTATTGTTTTTTACATTTCAAAAGTCATGTCAAGTCACTTATTTACTATTTTACTTAAGTGAAAGTAGCAAAACTACAGTGTCAATCTTACTCGAGTAAACGTACAAAACTATTATGAGTAAAAAATATATTATTAAAGTACTGAAGTTAAAAGTATTTGTTATGCAGAATGGCCGATTTCAGAATCCTATAAACTCTGGATGATAATCATTGAAGCTTTAATGTGTTCGTCTATTAAAATGTTGCAGCTGGTTGAAGGTGGAGCTCCTTCATAATTAATAATTTAATCTATAATATATCATATTGACTGAATCTGCAAAGTCACTAAAGCTTGTCAGACAAATGTAGTGGAGTAAATATTGTACTTCAGTACAGTACTTATGTAAATGCACTCAGTCTTTTTTTTTTTATATATATATATATATATATATATATATATATATATATATATATGGGTAATGCATTAGAGAACAGATCAATTTACTGAGTTATTAGGTGATTAATCGGTTAGTTGCAGTGATGGAAAGTAAATATATTGACTGATGTACTGACTTCATCTTAGAGGCAAATATTGTACTTTTTTCCTCCACTACATTTACTTGATAACATCAGTTACTTTGCAGATTCAGATGAATACAAAAAAATAAATCAGCTCATAAATAATGTTATAGTTTAAACTAACCAGCAGTATTAAAATAATTAAAATCAGCTCCACATTTACCAGCTGCAACATTAAAGAGATTAACACATTAATACGAAAATATGGCTCTAATATATATAAAATATATATATATATATATAAAATATATATATAATATATAAAATATATATATAAATATATATATATATATATAAATATATATATTAAAAAAGAAAATATATATATATATAAAAAAAAAAATATATATATACACATAATATAAATAAATATAAAATAGATATAAATAAATATGTATATATAAATATAATAATATATATGTAAATAAATACATATATAAATAAAGGCTCCTGTAACAGGTGGTGAATTGAGAAATTTAACAATTAATTTCCTTCAAAATCCTGCAGTGTGGCTCCGTTTCACTAGTTTATTCTTTGCGTCTCGGGTGCTGATCAGAAAGGCAAAGCTTTTCTAAACTGTCATAGACATTTGTGTAATTCCAAACACGTCGCAGCAGAAGCAACCCACGTACATGTGAAATGGATTAATTGTAACTGTTGAAAAGTCACGTGTCATACAGTTCAACTGTGAAAGGCTGATTTGTTTGAAGCGTTAACGCTGATGATTACACGCTTTATCGTTATTATATGAGACATGACGACAGGCCTGATTTAATCCTATTTAAATTACATTTCTCTCAGAATCAGCTGGCTCTTCATTTAAGAGACTTTTCCCCCCTAAAAAAAAAAAAAAAAAATATGAAACAAACAAGACAGAAGGTTTGGATTATTATTTTTTTTTTAACAGTCTTGCGAAAAACAACTGCTTTATTTAGGAACCTGAATGCATCGTCTCTGGAAACAGGAAAACGGAGACCGATCTCTTGAAGGCACTGTTGAACATTTCTGCTCAGCGGTAGCGAGTTTCCTCGTAACTGAACCCCAAACAGCAGGAGGTGATGTTTTTAAAATCAGGAGCTTGTCCAACAGGCAAAAAAATAATTAATAGAAAAATTGGTGAGCGATCAAAAACCAGATGAAATGTTGCTACTAATCTTAAACAGGCTGGCAGCAATTTGTCTCAGTAAACCCACATGTTCACATTCGGAGTCTAAATTAAGTAAACAGAGAATGAAAACAGTGAATTGAGAATCATGACGGCGTATTCAGCAGCGAAAAGCAGGACAACCTTCCTTTATGTCCAATAATAAGAAAACTTTCTCTCCCTCCCCCCAAAAAGGGAAATGAACCCGTCCTGTAGGAAACCTCGTGTTTTACCTCACAAACGGCAGACGATGACTGTATTGCTAAGTGGTTTGTGGTTCTTCTGTTTAAAAACACGCATCCCCGCGAGGCGTCGATACGCGGAGTTAAGACAAGCGGTTTCGTTCGTTCACAGGCCGAGAGGTCAGAGGTCAGAGGTCAGCCGCTGCAGTCGCCTCTGCTCGAGTCCAACTTTGATTTTGAAGATTTATGCTGAAGTCAGAAGATTTAAAAGTCCACTTCGACACAACGCCCACGCGTACGTAGAGAAACACGACCAGGATGCAAAGACCGCATTCGATCTTCCAGTCTCAGTTTTTACTTAGTTGACGTCTTTGGACCCGGAGAGGTTCTGATCTCTGCGAAACTGAAAGAATTCATTTTTGAATGAAGCTCAAAAGATAGTTCCATAAAGTTAAATAAAGTCTGGACTTTTAGTTATTGGTACATTTGATTTTTAATGAGATTTCTTCTCTCATGAAACAGAACACCGATGTTCTGATTTCACTTTGGCTCTCTATGAAGTCACTAAACTCAGCCGTGCAGCTTTTCATCAGACCTGCGGTTTGACGAGTGTCTCCTAATTTTTCTTTTGTCCTCTGGGGAAAAAAAAAAAAAAAAACTCCTCACATCGTCTACGAGAGATCCTGATGAGAAGACCAGAACGGGAGAACATCTGCACTGTGGACCACAAAGGAACTGGGGTTTTCTACAGAAAACACAGGAAATAAACGCAAACCTCAAACGAAGTCCGTTTGTCTAAATGCCCCCCCGCCGCCGCACCCCCCCCTCAGTAGTTGTCCCTTCACCACCAGTATGGAACAGGAGGAACCATAGAAGTAACTCGTACATACTGCATGTGTGTGTTTTGTATTCGAGATGAAAAAAAAAAAAAAAATCTCAGATTCCAGAAATATTCCCCTCTTGCCCTTTTGGTTGAACTGCAGTTTGATTAAGAAAATAAAAAATAAAAAAATCACAAAAGGCCAAAATTAAGGCCGTGATTTAACATTTCTGGTTGTACAAGAGGACACCGAAAGCCAAACCTGCTGCGTCCGACAGGCTCGTGTTCGTTTGCTCGTCACCAAACACACGGTCAGGCTTCAACTGGTGGTTTCAGCAGAAAATCCATCCGCAACTTTTAAGACTGATTTCTACCGTTACGCATGTTTGATCACAAGAAATTCTTTTTTTTTTTTTTTTTTTTTTTTTTTTTTTAAAATGCCAGAGTTTTTTGGGCCACATTTTCTCACCGATACAGAATGAAAAATTATCTTCTCCATCGAATCAACGCTGACTGAGCACCAAAAAAAACAAAAACAAAAAGCAGCAATGAAGGAAACAATTTTCAAAACAAAATCTCTAGTACAATCTTCAAAAGTCCGATTAGAATTGTCCAAAAGATCGACTCCTCCTCCTGAAAGTCCTCCTCGCCAGGCTGAGGGGATTTCTTTTTCTTGTGTCCGTCTTCCGAGGCGTACGAGCCCTTGTCGAACGGCTCCTGTGGGACCGTCTGATCGTAGAACACGCGCATTTCAAACTCGCTCTCCTTGTGCGACGGGTGGCCGTAAATGCCGATGCCCACGGGCCTCGCGAAGTCCCCCGGCACCACCACCACGTCCCGGCCGCAGGTGACCGACTGCAGCTTGTAGGTGTCGAAGCTCGGCCGCAGGGTTTTATCCGACACGTAGAGGTCCGCGTCCCCCTTGAGGCTCTGCATGTGCAGGATGATCCTGCCGTCGTGGTTGAGGCGCAGGTAGCTGTAGTTTCCGGCCCCGATGTGGCCCTGAACCACGTGGAGCAGCACCCACTCCTCGGGGACGCCGCCGCCGTCGCCGTCCTCGTCCTCGGAGGGGCTCAGGAAGCCTCTGGCCTGGGACAGCAGGAGGGCGACGACCAGGGCGCTGCAGCTCCGCATCATGATGAAGGCATCAGTCAGTCAGTCAGTCAGTCACCGCCTGGACGACACCAGACAGCCTGGCAGCAGGACCAGGGGGGGGGATTTTATATTTTCACAATTCAATCAATCTGTTCACACACTTTTTTGATTAAATCTTTTAGCGTAAAAAAAAATAAGTGAAAAATTTGCCCAAGATGACGTCCTAAATTTTGTTTCGACCAAACTAAAGATATTTAGTTCACAATGACATGAAACAGAGGAATGGAGGAAGCTGTCACATTCCATAAAAGTGGAACCAGGACTGGTTTTCATCCTGTTGGGTGAGTTTTCAAACCCACGCAACAGGATGAAAACCAGGTAAAAACCCAACAAAGCACTGACCTGTGGAGCCACCACAGAGCGGCCTTGTATACACAGTCACACTGGATACTTAGGGAAAGCACTTCTGACAGTAAAAATAACAATTCGAAGTCTTACACGTGACTTTTAAAACAAACTCTGGCTGATGATGTCACGTTAACTCCCTGAATGACTGATCTGAGAAAGCCTCGTGATATAAACCGTGTTCTGAGTGAGGGGAATCATCACGTGGTGTATTTGACAGGAAACGTCTTAAGTTTGTGTTAATGTGTCAGAGTCTTCTTAATTTAACCTTGAAGTTAACTAATACTGATTTTAACAAGTATGTATGATCACAAGCATGATTTTTTTTTTTTTTTTTTTTTAAATGCCAGATTTATCACTGGAGTTTGGTGCGACTGGGGGGCAGTTAATCCTGCCCCCCCCGTCAGAAAAAGTAAAATGTGTGACTGTATATTATTCCAAGATATTATTTACAGGGATCAAAGAGAAAGAAAGCAAAAATAATTAACTTGATGCAAACTACAAAAACAATTAAGTCGCCAAAATGTTGATCAACCCACCGTAGGGATTTCTATTCTTCTTTTTTTTACAACAACTTTGTTTACAGAATAGAAAAAACACCTTTAGGCAGTTGTGTACTGTAAGCAAGTGCTTTTCCCCAAGTATTGTACTGAAGTACACATTCAAGGTACTTTACTGTTTCCATTTCCTTTAACTTTATATAAATATTGTACTTTTACTGACAGCTTTAGTTACTTTACATATTACAGTCTTTCATCTCCTTCCTGTCCAGGTAAAACCTCGTACCTCCAGATGTGTTGATGTTGAGTGTTTGTGATGAACTGAAGGATGAAGTGTTTCCTTTGTGTGTTGATAAACTCCTCCTACTTCTTCAGATAAATAAACTCTTTAAAAAGCCTCTTGGATCAGCTGGAAAACGCTTCGTCACAAAGCTGAAAACAGGTTTTTCTTTTTACAGATACGAGGTTCTTTCAGGACAGAGATTATAAAATATGATGCATTGATGTAGATTAAATTAGTTAAAAAACATGCAACATACACATTAATGCAGCAGTAATATTAATACAGAAACACAATATATATATCTAGATAGATCTAGATCTAGATCTATATAGATCTAGATATAGATCTATATAGATCTAGATAAAGATCTATATAGATCTAGATAAAGATCTGTATAGATCTAGATAAATCTAGATCTAGATTTCTATATCTAGATTTAATAGTGAAACACTGACAGGGAACATTTCACTGTACAATGAGTACTTCTTATGCTTTTGCTTGTAGTGGAGTATTGTCACAGAGTGTGGTATTAGTACTTGTACTGCTCCGAAGTAAAGCATTATTAAATTGAGCTCCTTTAAGGAGTCTAAAAGAAATCACCGACTCTCAGCAGAGCTAAAAATAACCGTGTCTCTCCCCGGTGAGTCTGACCTTTGATACCAAGGAGAGAAAAACAACATTTAACTGTAAAAACAAACTATTCGCTCCAATGATCCGTTTTAACGGATATTATTAACGTGTTTCACTGATGTTCACTTTAAGGTTCAGCTTCATGACTTTGGAACCGGACACGTGTGAGAAGTGTGAGATTACTTTCAACGGCTAAATGTGTGTCGATAACTTGACGCCGCCAGAGGCTCCGATCTGTGACGTCACAACCCGACGGTTAAACAAAAAATTAAAAAAAACAGAACAATAAAAAGAATAATATTTTTTTTAATTATTATTCTGTTTAAAATATATATGTGTATTTTATTGTTTTATTGTTATTGTAATAATATAAAAAATAATAATAAAAATATTTTTTATTATTATTCTGTTTAAAAATATATATATCATTGTTTTATTATTAGCATTATTATTATTATTATTATAACAATACAAATAATAATAATACGCGCTTCTATTAATAAATATTCGGTCATATATATATATATATATATATATATATATATATATATATATATATATATATATATATATATATGACCTCAGCAGGAGTAACACCAGCCTGAGCTCACACCAATCTACTTACTAATGTAGCTTAACTTAACCAGGTTAACTCAACTAGCTTAACTTAACCAGGTTAACTTAACCAGGTTCGCTTCTGATCACAGTCCACGTTAGCTGTCGCGGAGCTAACGCTGCTAGCTAGCTTGTTCGGCTCGAGCTAAATCCGTTAAAGTTTCCGGAAACTAGCCGCTACTGAATGCTTGCTGACGGAATAAATTATTTAATTAAGTTACTGAACACGAGTCGAGGATCAGCTCGACGCGCCGCTGCTTTCTACTCACAAAGCTGTCATTTCCGAACCAGCATCCTCGTCCAGACACAGCAACCTGCTGGGAAACTAAGTTCACTTCTTCACTTCCTTTTCCTTTGGGTCGCTGACAGCAGAGCGCCGCCCGCTGGCGCCACCCGCCGGCAGAGCGGTGTAACTGCACCCACCAGGCACGTGTACTTCAGTACTGCCACCCGAGAATACTTACTTTTACAGATTCAGAATTAAATAAAAAAAAATATGACCAACAAGCAAAATTGGATGAATAGTAAAGTAAAGTAAAACATCAATTATTATTGTAATACATAGATAGATAGATGCACAATATATACAAAAAATAGAATAGAATAATAATATTAAATTAAATTAACTAACAAAACAAACAAACAGCAGTGTAACGGTGTTGTAGTTGAGTGATTGATTTGGCCAGAGGTGATTTATCATAAAGTGTTATTGCACTGGGCAGGAATGATCTCCTCCTAACCTACATTTATATGAATACTTACTTTTACAGATTCAGAATATTGATTAAAAAAAATAGGATCAACAAACAAAAACATAATTTATTATTATTATATTATATATTATAACATATATATATTATGTTATTCTGAAATGGGACACTCTGCATAGTGTGTACTTTTACTGTTTATACTTTTGATTTTGGACTTTTTACAACAAATCACTTCTTACACTTTTCACCTCTGGTCAAATCAATCACTCAACTATAACACCATTACACTGTTGTTTGTTTGTTTGGCTACATCTTTGCACTATTGTCTTGTTTGCTTTGTTAATTTCATTTAATATTATTCTATTCTATTTTTTGTATATATTGTGCATTTTTCTTATTAGTCTATCCTATTCTTTTATATATTGTGCATTTGTCTTATTATTCTATCCTTTTTTGTATATATTGTGCATTTTTCTTATTATTTTATACATTTATTAATATATATTGTGCATTTTTCTTATTATTCTAAGCTATTTTTTGTTTATATTATGCATTTTTTTTATTATTATATTATATATTTTTTTATATATATCGTGCTTTTTTATTATTATTCTATTATATTTTTTGCTTATATTTTTACTTACTACTTGCTGTATAAATGCTGCTGTAGTGAAACAATTTAGAATAAATTATCTATCTATCTATCTATCTATCTATCTATCTATCTATCTATCTATCTATCTATCTATCTATCTATCTATCTATCTATCTATGTGACGTTTTACAGAACATAGTTCGGGAACGAAGGCCATGCCCCGAACTCAGCCAATTACCGAGCCCACAGTACTTAAGCACAAGGAACCCGTTCACTTCCTCTTCGACTCAGTTCCGACACAACGTGCGACAAACGAGCAAAATCTTAAACCGCTTACCTGATGCAAACGCTCTTCCCCAACCCTCCCGGACGACCAGCTACATCCTGATGTCCCTGAGCTCCCTCCTTCTCTTACTACGCTTCGTCGCCACCATCCTCGGCTGCGTTTATCCATCCACGATCCCCACGGCTCTCGGCATCCATCGGCATCCATCCTCCGACATCCATCCTCCGACAACCCCGAAGTTGTCGGCCCTCGCCTTGCAACAGCCCCGGGGAGGAGATCCCGAATTCTTGCGTCCCCCACGCCGCCCTCCCAACCGACGGAGATCCTGATGGAGATCCCGACTTCGGCGCCCTCTCACCTGATGGAAATCCCGACTTTGGCGTCTTTCACACCGCTCTCTCACCCGACGGAGATCCAGGCGCTCGAACGACGGGCAAAACCACCGCGACCCTCTTTCACCTTTCCGACGCTCCGACAGTCTTTACATATCATATTTTTCCGAGTGGACAGTCTCTCGATCGAAGAATGCAACCATCCAACGCAACAGCATCAGCCTGATAAAAAATACAACTTTTCAAACTATCCATGAACTCCCCGAGCACTCAGAGCATTTCCGGTTTCCACGCGCCGCTTCAGTCGCAGCGCTGATGACGTCACAACGCATCTCATGGCCTGAGAAACCCAGCCATCCACACCAGTCCTTTAAGAGGGCCAGGTCGTAACCCACCCTCTTCAAGCGGCCTCTGTACCAGAGACATCTCACCTTGCAATCTATTTCCCCCCAGACTTCACTACCAACCCATTCACAGGCATCCAGCCTCCAGCATCCTCTTCTGTTCTCTTGCTTCTGCCTTTCACGCCTCACCCACCTCGACCAACTTCGGCCAACTCCTCCCACCTCGACACCGGCTACCCCAGCAGGACCAACAAGGCTCCACGGGAAATGACGCAGCTACAGGAGCAACTCGGGGTCGGGCTCTCGGGGTCTGGGGTTGCATCGAGGTGGACAGAGGAACAGGGGATCGAACTGCCGGTCCCCCGACCATCAACCGCGCCACACGATCAGACAACAGATTCCCGCCAGTAACTAAATCGACCTTTCTCAATTAAACAAATCCATCTACACGCAATCCCTAGAGCATTGCTAACTGCTCTCGGCCGCGCTGCACTCAAACAGTCACTTCACACCTACTCCAGGGAACCCACAACTGTCACATTCGCCTACTCTTTCCCCCAGCACCGCAACATCATTGGCCAGCCTTCCCAGACCGCAGGCCCGAGTCGGCGGACTACCATTCACGACCTCGACCCGACCCCGCAGTTTGGCGGCAACCTTTTATATTTACCAGTCTACTTTCGTATCTGAAGCTGCCGATCGCCCGCAGCAGTCCCAAGATCCCAAGCCATATAGTCCGGTTTTCGTAGCTCACTCCAAATTGCGAGCTTGTGGCACACCATCCCATCCGGCCACCGTACGCAACCTCAAAGCCCCTCCCCTTTACCTCAGCTTCTAGTAAACAAGCCAACCGCTTAGTACGTAATAATCAACCCCATCCGCCTCGCAGGCCAGGAGCCCATCGCCTCCAAGTTCTTCCCACCCAACCCGCCAACCGGTACCTTTCGGTTCGCGCCGGACAGAAGCATACTACTTTACCTCACGTCAGTCCTTTCGGGCGCAGTGCATCCCGAAAACTTTCCATACCCATACACACCAGCCTCCGACCCCTGTCGTCCACGGTCCCACGACCTCCAGCAAACCCCGACCATACCAAGGTTTCTCGGCTGCCGGTCTTCTCCCGCGTACCTCACGTACATCCATTCCAACCCTAACGATACCGGATAACGTCCATTTGCACCCGACTTTATGAAGCTCATGAGTCTTCGCTTCCCCAGTCCCGACCGGACGCCAGTGGTCCATCACGGCTCTTCTACCCTTCATCCATCGACCCCCCCCAACTACCCTTCATCCCTTCATTTCTTCATTTCTTCATTCCTCGACCCCCCGCCCCCCATCTCTTCATCCCTCAACCCGCGACCCTAATCCCTACATCCCATGAATGAATTAATGTATGAATTAAGGTATGAATTAATGTCCCACTTATGCACATTACTAACTTTGCCTGATCTTGTCTTTGTGCTTCTCGCCCCACAGGTTTTCATGGATCGCGATTATATCCGGACCGCGGTCCCGCCCGACATCCACTGCTACTTTCATTACGAGTGGTCGAATCGCTATTGCTATTGCCGATGCCATTTCCTCCTCCTACTACCATTGTTCTACCATATCCTACACCACGGTTATTAGTAGTCTTAACTTTCCGCCATTATTCTGCTTACTACTCTAACGGCATGAACCAGTTACAGGCTACCTGTCTCCCTTCACGGACAAGTATTAAAGTCCACGTTCTTGCCGGCTTTCTTCGGCCTCCTGCGCCGCCCACAGTTTACCGCCTCAAACTCCAACCACCATCAGTTATGACATACCACCATCGTTTCACACCTCAAAACACGGCAAGACCAACCAACACGGTCCACCTCAACCCACCTTCCTCTTATGACTAGACTTGCACCTAAGTCCATACGAACCTTACCGCGACTACTTAACGTTAAGTTCATCTCTTAACACTACCATTCATTCCGCATCGGCGCCGCCTCCACCGCTCCAAGTTGAGGAATCCCGGACCACATCATTAAGATGCTTGGCCGGTGGTCCTCCCCCGTGTACCTCTCCTGCATCCGCTCAAACCTAACGACATCAGAAACGCTCACCGGCACTCTTCTTTCATGAAGCTCTTTTGGTGACTCTGTATCATCAGAGCTTCCGAAGAGACGACCCCCACCCATGTGTCTCCACCCCCACCGTTGCCTCCAGCCACCGGACGTCAGCGGTCTCTCATCGCACCCCTCCAACCTTCTTTCTACGACCCCCTCTACCCTTCTTGTTCCTTTCCCCCTACATCCCTCCATCCCTCGACCCACATCCCTTTCTCCCTCAACCCTTTTCCGCTTCCTTAACCCAACCCTCTTGTTCCATCTTGCAATAAACCATCCATAAACTCATATCGCTATTGGTGTGGTCTTTGTTAGTGAACTATCTATCTATCTATCTATCTATCTATCTATCTATCTATCTATCTATCTATCTATCTATCTATCTATCTATCTATCTATCTATCTATCTATCTATCTTTTCAGACAGTCTGAAAAATTCCTGCCCTCTTTAGCGACTTTTCGCGTGACCCAACAGTTCTTTTTCCACCTCTCAGTCTCTCCTGCTCGCCCTCATGTGACATGTTTAATAATTAATGTATTATCGGTGTGTAAATACATTGTTTAAACATTTTCATACATGAATGCTTTTGAATGTTCAGATAAAAGGCGTGGTGTAGTGCTGCAGGTGTTAAACCCTTTATAAGATAAATTCAAACAAAGACACGTACAACGAGGTCTTGGCACCACTCTTAGGGTTTGAACGTCATCAGGCTCTCCTTTATAAGAAAATCACTTCCTTTTGACTGCATTCACTGCGACAGCACTTTCCACTGAGAAGGGAACAGATGATAAAAACATCGATCTTCACCAAAGCAGGTAATACGATTTTCACTTGGTTGATTTAATACAAACAATAACTTAAAGTACAAAAGAGAAAAAAGCCGAACTTATGCAGATAAACAGGGTTTTTTCTCTTCGTAAAGAACTTGTGGTAAGGGATATAAATAAGTGGTGTTAAGTTTCATGCCTTGTCAATTTAAAAGGAACACTTTGATTTCGGTGCAGCTCACAGCATCAAAAATACTGTTTAGCTCGCTTTGTATGAAGTATTGGAGTTTGAATTTGTCAGTGTGACATTCAAAAGTTCTTTAAACTAATAAACAAGATTTAATTAAAGACTGTACTAACAGTAAACCCATGTTTTTGCCTCAATTTATTGTTTTATAAATACTGACACGATAATGGCACATAATGGAATTCCCCTTCAGTTCCCATGACTGCTCTGCAGGTTAGATACGATATGCTTCCTTATTTACCTTGACAGATCATTTTTCATCAAGTTAGTCGTATAAAACAGGAAATTTGTATATTTTTTAACAGTCGTTTCAGTCATTTTCTATATTCAGCTTCTCAAATGTGAGGTTCTATTCATTGTTACGTTCCCCAGCTAATGTCTAGGGGAGGCGGGGAGTAATTTGAAGACGTCACCTTTGACTTTGGGAAACCGATGGTCATTTTTCACATGACATTAAAGTAGACAAACTAAGATTATTCAAGAAAATAATCTGCACTTTAATCGATAAAGAAAATAATTGATAGTTTCAGCGCTAGAAAGAACATTAATATGTTTATCTTCTGTAACATAACAGTGTTCCAGTAGTAGTAAATAAACAAATCATAAAGTCGGGGAAGTGACTCAGCATTTGTTATTTGTCTTTTCTGTTTTAGGGTTTTTAGATCTCGTTGGCAGCAGCATTGGAGGTGAGCGTTCTCATGATCCCAACCCCATTTACATTTGACGACTGCTTTTGTTCCCTTTTTCTCTGGAACGTCGACTTTTACTGCAAAACATTCGGTTTCCATGTTGTGAATATTTAGTTATAAAGTGGTGGAAGAAGTACTCGTTGCTATTTTTACACAAGTAAAAGCTCTATCACGCTGTAGAAGTACTCTGGTACGAGTAAAAGTCCTGCATGGAAAATGTTACTTCAGGAAAAGTACATAAGTATTAACATCAAAAAGTACCAAAAGCAAAAGTACTCATGATGCAGAATGGTTCATTTCAGAATATATTATGTTATTATATTATAACTATTGATGCATTGATGTTCATCTCTTTTGATTTTATTAATATATATTGTATATATTACATTACATACTGTAGCATGTTAATTTCCCCCCAGGTACCAATAAATCATTGTTGACTTAATAATATCATAATTAATTTATTGATTATATGTGTATTGTTTTTCTGAATTTGCTAAATAGTTTAAGCTGTCAGGTAAATGTAGTGAAGTAAAAAGTACAATATCTCCCTCAGCGATGTGGTGGAGTAGAAGTGTAAAGTAGCAAAAAATATAAATACTCAGGTAAAGTACAAGTACCTCAAATTAGTGGGAGACGGATTATGAAAGTTTGACCTTTAAAACTATTTTCAAATTTCTCAAGAAGAAAGTGTTGTATTTATTTCTCCACATTATTCTTTTCACACTAAACTTTAAATAAGGAACTGAACATGTTATATATTAGATGTTGAAACTATGCAGGTGGCGTGTGGTGGTGACGCTTGGATTTAATTAAAAAAACAACCTGCTGCAGATTATACACGTTTTGAGATTGTAACGTGTATCATTATTATCCCTGATGATGTTTGGTAAAAATACTCAGATGGCCGGCCCGTGCTGGATGGCTGTGACGCTGGGCTTGTTGCTGGCTGTTGGAAACAGTTCGGCTTTTGATAAACCAGACCAGAACCAACTTGCAGAAATCGTCAAAGAGATCTTGCAGAAGTGAGTCATTGTGTAAAAAACAGACATGTTGATCGACTTCATCTTCATTTTCTCTAAACAAAACACGCCCGACATTCATTGTTCTGTTCTCTCCCATTGTGTCTGAGACCAGTGGACACTGTGGACACCTTTAAAGGGGACATATTATGTTCGTTTTCAGGTTCATTCATGTAATCTGGGTTTCCACTAGAAAATGTTTACATGCATTAATGTTGAAAAAAAGGCATTATTTTTCTCATACTGTCTGTCTTAATAGACCCGTATTCCCCTTCTGCCTGAAACGCTCCGTTTTAGCTCCTGTGTCCTTCAACAAATCTGATTGGCTTGTTGAATCACATGTTTTCTGATCCAGGCAGCTCCCAAAAACTGCAGTGGTCGTCTTATTGCATTGTCGGTTGGAAGGCACTCTAGAGTTTTTCATGATATCTCCCCTTTAAAAAGCAGGTATTTTTAAACTTGACTTAGGTTCTTTAGTCTCTTATTTAATATGTATTATTATTATGTTTTTAACTTCTGATTTCATGTCTGTTGCCCTATGTTTTATTTGCTTCTCTGGCTTTAATTGTCAAGAACATTGTGAAGTCTGCACTTGAAAAGTGCTATTTACTTACTTTTATTTCTATTATCTGGTTTCATTCTGCTGTTATTTAGTTGACTGTTGCATATAAAAAAACTAAAACTAAACTATACGAAAACCCTCCTTTTTGCAACACCTGCCGTTGGATTCATCATTTCTGAAGATAAGAAACTTTGAGTGAAACAAGTCTAATATGTTTAATATCTGCTTAATGAATTGTCACATTTAAATAACAATACAATTCATAAAAAACTAAATAACTTATAAACATGACAAACTATTCTTGAGTTGCCTTTGTAATTCTATTTAATTTAAAAGAAGAATGAGCAGTAACAGGAGCTGCTGGTCTTTTTGCTTTTTAATTTTTCATGCTGTATTGGTCCCCTAGAATAAATTTTACTCACAATTTTAATATATATTACAATGGGCTTTTGTGTTGCGTCTCTCTCTCATATTCAGCCTGTAAATCCTATGATCAGCGCATCCTTCCATCTATCTAACTTCCATCTATCTAACTTCCATCTATCTAACTTCCATCTATCTAACTTCCATCTATCTAACTTTCTGAGCTTCTGTTCTGTATCAAACTATCAAACATGTCAGTGACGTTTTGTGTCTGTATTCATTCGGCAGGTATACACCAAGCTACATAAAAAGGAATGGTTACAGGTCAGTAAGTGATTAAGTAAACATTACTCAAATAAAAGTTAAAATGTGCTTTATAGCAAAGAGAAAAGACTATAGACGACTTTAACAACATACATCACAGACTGACGGAACAAATGCTACATTATGTAATACATACTGTTTACCATGGATGATTTTCCACATGCACACTTTTTAATTCACAATATAAAAAAAAAAAATTCTGGACGAACAATTCAATTTTGACTTTCTATATTTAATCCACAAAAGACAAAATAACCGATGTCTGGAGTAACATATGACTGAAGTCTACGGTTTAATTTGGTTCCTTTACTTTACCAGCATATTGTTTTGAATGACATCTACTTTACATCTTGTGTATCTGTTCCCTTTGACAGAAGCAACCCCATGTTCAGTCTGGCTGTCAGCATCCCATACAACAACAACAAGAAGAAGTACGACATCAGTGAAGTCACTGACTCTGACTCTGCTGAGGATGTAATAAATATGATTGTAAAATGTAAAGTTTACAGGGGCAAGAGGGTGGTTGCAGCCACAGTTCTGAGATGGCCCAATGTTTTGGATCAGTGTCCTAATGAAAAAGTACAATGGTCTAACGTTCTGAGTAAATGTGGTCAAAAGTCTATGACGTGGGCTCAGGTTAAGGAAAAGTGCCCTGAAGCAGTTAGAGAAGGTAAAGCTGATCATGCCGAGTACCGTACTCTGACGGCCTTTAACACCTTAACAAATAGAGTAAACCCAGACGATTTCATGCTTTTCTACGTTAGTTCTTCCCCGTGCGATAAAAGATGTACAGCCACAGGAAATCCCTTGAACATTCTCAATAGCATAAATGCGATTAAGAAATGGAAGAACTACGCTTTTGTGTTTTCCGATGTATTCAAGCCCAGAGATGGTGGTCCCATACCAGAGAAGGACCTCAAAGGAGCGGTTGAGCGGCTTGGGACATACAAAGGTGCCCTCGGATCAATCGGTCTCAACAACATATTCCGTTGCGATGGCCAAGGCTCAGTGCAGTGCACAAGCTGCTCTACTGGTGGTGATGTCACCCCCTACTGTTACAAAAACTAGTATAAACCTGGTCCGAGCAACAACTAGCCATCCACTTCATTCATACAGCCTCCACCTGAAAGAAGGGTTCCCCCCTCACAGAGTGGTCAGGGACATCACGACATCAACACGGGCGCAGGGGTTTCCACTAATGTTGATGGTAATTCAGGAGGGGTGGTGGGTCAGGGTGGCAGTGGCCTTGGAGTGGACAGTAGCAGCACAGGGGGCCAGGGGAAACACTGCGAGACTAATAAAGGATTATCTTATCTTATCTTATCTTATCTTATCTTAAACGAAGACGTGGCAGGGGTGGAGAAATGAAGAGAATTAATCAGCTGCCGAAGAGGAAGGGGAAAAAGCAGAAGGGTGGGTAAACAAAGAGGAGTTAGCAGGAGGATAGCGCAGGACGAGCTTAAAGTATATAAATCTATTCAACCCGCCGTAACTCTTAAAATGTGCACTTACAAACAAAACTTCTCCGAATACATGTTAATGTGAAAAAAAAGAAGAAACAAAACACAAGTCGCTTTGGATTAAAGAGTCAAATTTACTAAAAAGATGTGATAGTACTTCACAATAGAAGGCCACTGGCAACCTGATAGATTTAAAGGGCCATAACTCATTGGGAGAGTCTGACTCCAACCTTGAAATGCATCATTCATCCTTCCACACTGGCCTACTATGTACTAAGATTCAGGTACATGCTCAAAAGTATGCGCTTATTCCACTTATCTAGTCGGCTAACTTGAGCGTTGCTGCTTCATTTACATATTAGCCTCTTTGCGCGAGACTAAAATGTTTGTTTTCAATACTGATAAATACTTTTTATTAATAAAAACAGCTAAAGTGATATCATGTAGGGGAGAGAAATGCGTCATGATGTGGTCTGAGGTGAATGCATTATAATTAGACTACTACTACTCAATATTTACTCATATCACTGTAATCTATAGCTCTGTAAAGTGTGATCAAATCCTCTGCTGTTCTGTTCTTTCTCATTAAAGCTTAGCTCAGCATCAACTCTGATGTGTCCGTGTGTCATTTCACAAGTCTGGATCTTCCGGGTGAAACAGTTCAACGTATCTTAAATATAAAACCTATTTTTATTATCTTCTTCTCTCTTTTACACTTTTTACGCGTGAGTGAATTTGAATGTTCAAATAAAAGGCGTGGTGCCATGCTGCAGGTGTAGCTAATCTCCCAAATTCAAACTGCAACTAATCCAACAATACTTTCTTTCATTACATAGCTCAACCTCACAATATATACTAGATAATGTAGTGGTACACTGGTGATACAACACTGAAAGGGTTAACATGCATACAGCCAGTAAAGGTTCCTAATAGAGGTATTCATTATCAGTTTAAATGGGGTGAATAAATGAATAAGTCAGTAAAACACAATACAATTCAACAGAATCACAAACCTCATCCTGAAAAATGATCATTCAGTTGAATCAACCGCTCTCTGAACACATGATAGCCTCATGAAGGGAGAATTACTGCAGCAGGTGTATTAGACTGCATTAGTTTTAGCTAGGTGTTCCTAATAAACTGGCAACTAGCTTCAGCTTTGAGTTTAATATATTTAAAACTTGAACCAAAAATGTTTTTCTTCTTAACCCTTGTATTGGCTTCGGGTCACTCTGACCCGCATGCATATGTGTATGTATCCCAAGCCTCCAGTGTTCCTCGGGTCAGTCTAACCCGCGTGCATATATGTGTGCGTGTGTGCGTGTGTGTGTGCGTGTATATCCTCAGCCTCCCGTTTTCCTTGGGTCAAAGTGACCCGCGTGCATATGTGTGTGTGTGTGTGTGTGTGTGTGTATATCCCCAAGACTCCAGTTGGGTTCAGGTCACAATGACCCGCAGCGTGCCTATGTGTATGTATATTTCTATTATATATTAAATTTGTAAGTTGTGAGTTCGGGCTATACAAAATGAATTGAATAGATTTGAATATAACGATTGCCGAACAAAACCTCCTATCTGAAAAATGCACTTTTTTGAGAATACTAAAAAAACTTGTTGTTTTCCTTGCAGAATGCTATTTGTTAAGGATACCCAATACATAATACAAAATACAAAACATTATGAAAAAATACCCCCAAAAAATAAAAATATACAAAGTGCAGATGGGAGGTTATTCCCCACTTTCCTGGATCATCCTGCAGATAGGAGGTTTTGCACTTTGGCCATCAATATATCCCTCCCGCTGTCCTCGGGTCACTCTGACCCTGTGTGTATATCCCCAAGCCTGCCGCTGTCCTCACAATATATACTAGATAATGTAGTGGTACACTGGTGATACAACACTGAAAGGGTTAACATGAATACAGCCAGTAAAGGTTCCTAATAGAGGTCTTTATTATCAGTTTAAATAGGGTGAACAAATGAATAAGTCAGTAAAACACAATACAGTTCAACAGAATTCCAAACTTCATCCTCCAAAATGATCATTCAGTTGAATCAACCGCTCTCTGAACACATGATCACCTCATGAAGGGAGAGTTACTGCAGCAGGTGTATTACACTGCATTAGTTTTAGCTGTCTGTTTCTAATAAACTGGCAACTATAGTTTCGGCTTTGAGTTTAATATATTTTAAACTTGAATCAAAAAAATTTTTCTTCTTCAAACACATAGTAACAAACACATTTTAGTAACACAAGACAAGCCAATGGTCAAAATAGATATTTACAAAATACATTATAATTTAAAGCGAATGAGGCAAAACCATCATAAGATAAATTCAAACAGAGACACGCTTCAACGAGGTCTTGGTGCAACTCTGAGGGTTTGGCCATCATCAGTCTCTCCTTTATAAGAAAGTCACTTCCTTCTGACTGCATTCACTGCGACAGCACTTTGCACTGAGAAGGAAGCAGATGATAAAATCATCGTTCTCCACCAAAGCAGGTAATATGATTTTCACTTGGTTGATTTAATACAAACGATAACTTAAAGTACAAAAGACAAAAAAATGAACTCATGCAGGTAAACGTTTTTTTTTCTCTTCATAAACAACTTGTGGTAAGGGACATAAATAAGTGGTGTTAAGTTTCATGCCTTGTCAATTTAAAAGGAACACTTTGATTTCGGTGCAGCTCTCAGCACCAAAAATATTGTTTAGCTCGCTTTGTATTAAGTATTGGAGTTTGAATTTTGTGTGATGTTCAAAATTTGCAAAAACAATGTCTTTAAACTAATAAACCAGATTTAATTAAAGACCGTATTGAGAGTAAACCCATGTTTTTGCCTCAATTTATTGTTTTATAAATACTTGTGGTCTTAAATATTTTCTCTTTACTGAGTCTTGACATTTTTCAAAAGCTGTTCAGTTAAACAAAAGGTTATGAAGATTAAATAAGACTATATAACCTGAACAAAGACATGATAATGGCACATAATGGAATTCCCCTTCAGTTCCCATGACTCCTGTGTAGGTTAGATGCGGTATTTTTCATTATTGAGCTCGACAGATCATTTTTCATCAAGTTAGTCGTATAAAACAGGAAATTTGTATATTTTTTAACAGTAGTTTCAGTCATTTTCTATATTCAGCTTCTCAAATGTGAGGTTTTCTTCATCATATATGACAGCACATCGTATAAGTCCAGGTTGTGGACTGTTGGTTGGACGGAGAAAGACATTTGAAGACGTCACCTTTGACTTTGGGAAACCGATGGTCATTTTTCACATGACATTAAAGTAGACAAACTAAGATTATTCAAGAAAATAATCTGCACTTTAATCGATAAAGAAAATAATTGATAGTTTCAGCGCTAGAAAGAACATTAATATGTTTATCTTCTGTAACATAACAGTGTTCCAGTAGTAGTAAATAAACAAATCATAAAGTCGGGGAAGTGACTCAGCATTTGTTATTTGTCTTTTCTGTTTTAGGGTTTTTAGATCTCGTTGGCAGCAGCATTGAAGGTGAGCGTTCTCATGATCCTGACCCCATTTACATTTGACGACTGCTTTTGTTTCCTTTTTCTCTGGAACGTCGACTTTTACTGCAAAACATTCGGTTTCCATGTTGTGAATATTTAGTTATAAAGTGGTGGAAGAAGTACTCGTTGCTATTTTTACACAAGTAAAAGCTCTATCACGCTGTAGAAGTACTCTGGTACGAGTAAAAGTCCTGCATGGAAAATGTTACTTCAGGAAAAATACATAAGTATTAACATCAAAAAGTACCAAAAGTAAAAGTACTCATGATGCAGAATGGTTCATTTCAGAATATATTATGTTATTATATTATAACTATTGATGCATTGATGTTCATCTCTTTTGATTTTATTAATATATATTTTATATATTACTTTACATACTGTAGCATGTTAATTTCCCCCCAGGTACCAATAAATCATTGTTGACTTAATAATATCATAATTAATTTATTGATTATATGTGTATTGTTTTTCTGAACTTGCTAAATAGTTTAAGCTGTCAGGTAAATGTAGTGGAGTAAAAAGTACAATATCTCCCTCAGCGATGTGGTGGAGTAGAAGTGTAAAGTAGCAAAAAATATAAATACTCTCAATTTCTCAAGAAGAAAGTGTTGTATTTATTTCTCCACATTATTCTTTTCACACTAAACTTTAAATAAGGAACTGAACATTTTATATATTAGATGTTGAAACTATGCAGGTGGCGTGTGGTGGTGACGCTTGGGTTTAATTAAAAAACAACCTGCTGCAGATTATACACGTTTTGAGATTGTAACGTGTATCATTATTATCCCTGATGATGTTTGGTAAAAATACTCAGATGGCCGGCCCGTGCTGGATGGCTGTGACGCTGGGCTTGTTGCTGGCTGTTGGAAACAGTTCGGCTTTTGAAAGACCAGACCAGAACCAACTTGAACGAATCGTTGATGAGATCTTGAAGAAGTGAGTCATTGTGTAAATACCAGACATGTTGATGGACTTCATCTTCATTTTCTCTAAACAAAACACGCCCGACATTCATTGTTCTGTTCTCTCCCATTGTGTCTGAGACCAGTGGACACTGTGGACACCTTTAAAGGGGACATATTATGTTCGTTTTCAGGTTCATTCATGTAATCTGGGTTTCCACTAGAAAATGTTTACATGCATTAATGTTGGAAAAAAGGCATTATTTTTCTCATACTGTCTGTCTTAATAGACCCGTATTCCCCTTCTGCCTGAAACGCTCCGTTTTAGCTCCTGTGTCCTTCAACAAATCTGATTGGCTTGTTGAATCACATGTTTTCTGATCCAGGCAGCTCCCAAAAACTGCAGTGGTCGTCTTATTGCATTGTCGGTTGGAAGGCACTCTAGAGTTTTTCCATGATATCTCCCCTTTAAAAAGCAAGTTGTAGTATATTTTACAACAAAGTATTTTTAAACTTGACTTAGGTTCTTTAGTGTGTATTTAATGTGTATTATTATTATGTTATTTATGTCTGTTGCCCTGTGTTTTATTTGCTTCTCTGTCTTTAATTGTGAAGAACATTGTGAAGTCTGCACTTGAAAAGTGCTATTTACTTACTTTTATTTCTATTATCTGGTTTCATTCTGCTGTTATTTAGTTAACTGTTGCATATCAAAAAAGACTAAAACTAAACTATACAACAACCCTCCTTTTGGCAACACCTGCCCTTGGATTAATTATTTCTAAAGATAAGAAACTTTGAGTGAAACAAGTCTAATATGTTTAATATCTGCTTAATGAATTGTCACATTTAAATAACAATACAATTCATAAAAAACAAAATAACTAATAAACATGACAAACTATAGTCGAGTTTCCTTTGTAATTCTATTTCATTTAAAAGAAGAATGAGCAGTGACAGGAGCTGCTCGTCTTTTTGCTTTTTAATTTTTCATGCTGTATTGGGCCCCTAGAATAAATATATACTGATACAATTCTAATATATATTACGATGGGCTTTTTATGTTGCTCTCTCATATTCAGCCTGTAAATCCTATGATCAGTGCATCTTTCCATCTATCTAACTTCCATCTATCTAACTTTCTGAGCTTCTGTTCTGTATCAAACTATTAAACATGTCAGTGACGTTTTGTGTCTGTATTCATTCGGCAGGTATACACCAAGCTACATAAAAAGGAATGGTTACAGGTCAGTAAGTGATTAAGTAAACATTACTCAAATAAAAGTTAAAATGTGCTTTATAGCAAAGAGAAAAGACTGTAGACGACTTTAACAACATACATCACAGACTGACGGAACAAATGCTACATTATGTAATACATACTGTTTACCATGGATGATTTTCCACATGCACACTTTTTAATTCACAATATAAAAAAAAAAAATTCTGGACGAACAATTCAATTTTGACTTTCTATATTTAATCCACAAAAGACAAAATAACAGATGTCTGCAGTAACATATGACTGAAGTCTACGGTTTAATTTGGTTCCTTTACTTTATCAGCATACTGTTTTGAATGACATCTGCTTTACATCTTGTGTATCTGTTCCCTTTGACAGAAGCAACCCCATGTTCAGTCTGGCTGTCAGCATCCCATACAACAACAACAAGAAGAAGTACGACATCAGTGAAGTCACTGACTCTGACTCTGCTGAGGATGTATTAAAGACGATTTTAAGATGTGAAGTTTACAGTGGCACGAGGGTGGTTGCAGCCACAGTTCTGAGATGGCCCAATGTTCTGGATCAGTGTCCTAATGAATTAGTAAAATGGTCTGACGTACTGAGTAAATGTAATGAAAAGTCTATGACGTGGGCTAGGGTTAAGGAAAAGTGCCCTGAAGCAGTTAGAGAAGGTAAAGCTGATCATGCCGAGTACCGTACTCTGACGGCCTTTAACACCTTAACAAATAGACTAAACCCAGACGATTTCATGCTTTTCTACGTTCTTGCTTCCCCGTGCGATAAAATATGTACAAATCCAGACCATCCCTTGAACATTCTCAAGAGCATAAATGCGATTAAGAAATGGAACAACTACGCTGTTGTGTTTTCCCATATATTCAAGCCCCGAAAAGGTCATCCCATACCCGAGAAGGTCCTCAAAGAATCGATTCAGCGGCTTGGGAGACACGAGGGTGACCTCGGACCAATTGGTCTCAACAACATATTCCGTTGCGACGACCAAGAATCATTCCAGTGCACAAGCTGCTCTACTAATGGTAATGTCACCCCCTACTGTTACAAAAACGAGCCTGAAACTGGTGCGAGCAACAACTTGCCATCCACTTCATTCATACAGCCTCCACCTGGCAGAAGGGTTTCCCCCTCACAGAGTGGTCAGGGTAAGAGAGACCAAAAAAATCAACGACATCAACACGGGCGCAGAGGTTTCCACTAATGTTGATGGTAATTCAGGAGGGGTGGTGGGTCAGGGTGGCAGTGGCCTTGGAGTGGACAGTAGCAGCACAGGGGGCCAGGGGAAACACTGCGAGACTAATAAAGGATTATCTTATCTTATCTTATCTTATCTTATCTTAAACGAAGACGTTGCAGGGGTGGAGAAATGAAGAGAATTTATCAGCCACCGAAGAGGAAGGGGAAAAAGCAGAAGGGTGGGTAAACAAAGAGGAGTTAGCAGGAGGATAGCGCAGGACGAGCTTAAAGTATATAAATCTATTCAACCCGCCGTAACTCTTAAAATGTGCATTTACAAACAAAACTTCTCCAAATACATGTTAATGTGAAAAAAAGAAGAAAAAAAACACAAGTCGCTTTGGATTAAAGAGTCAAATTTACTAAAAAGATGTGATAGTACTTCACAATAGAAGGCCACTGGCAACCTGATAGATTTAAAGGGCCATAACTCATTGGGAGAGTCTGACTCCAACCTTGAAATGCATCATTCATCCTTCCACACTGGCCTACTACGTACTAAGATTTAGGTACATGCTCAAAAGTATGCGCTTATTCCACTTATCTAGTCCGCTAACTTGAGCGTTGCTGCTTCATTTACATATTAGCCTCTTTGCGCGAGACTAAAATGTTTGTTTTCAATACTGATAAATACTTTTTATTCATAAAAACAGCTAAAGTGATATCATGTAGGGGAGAGAAATGCGTCATGATTTCTGAGGTGAATGTATTATAATTAGACTACTACTACTCAATATTTACTCATGTCACTGTAAACTATAGCTTTGTAAAGTGTGATCAAATCCTCTGCTGTTCTGTTCTTTCGCATTAAAGCTTGGCTCAGCATCAACTCTGATGTGTCCGTGTGTCTGTAACAAGTCTGGATCTTCCGGGCGAAACAGTTCAACGTATCTTACAGATAAAACCTATTTTATTATCTTCTTCTCTCTTTTACATTTTTTACACGAGTGAATTTGAATGTTCAGATAAAAGGCGTAGTGCCATGCTGCAGGTGTTGCTAATCTCCCAAATTCAAACTGCAACTAATCCAACAATACTTTATTTCATTACGTAGCTCGACCTCACAATATATACTAGATAATGTAGTGGTACACTGGTGATATAACACTGAAAGGGTTAACATGAATACAGCCAGTAAAGGTTCCTAATAGAGGTCTTTATTATCAGTATAAATGGGGTGAACAAATGAATAAGTCAGTAAAACACAATACAGTTCAACAGAACCACAAACCTCATCCTCCAAAATGATCATTCAGTTGAATCAACCGCTCTCTGAACACATGATCGCCTCATGAAGGGAGAATTACTGCAGCAGGTGTATTACACTATTAATTGTATTACAATTTTCTGACAATCTGAGTGTTGAGAAAAAGAAACTGGGCAGAACCACTTTGCCTAGAACACAGTAGATAAGCAGACGGTCACACGCAGGCTCGCAGCATATAAGCTCCGGAATCGGACGAACTCCGCACTGACTGAGATCGCTTTGCATCGACATCTGTGGGACGACTGTTACTGACGGGTCCACCAGTCCGGAGAGGCAGCCGGTAAGAGTGGGGAGCTTTGCAACAACTTTAAATATAGAAAATGTTAAGAGTAGAGAATATGGCACTGGTGCTTTATCACTCAAACTATCACGAATGCTCTGCTTGTTACATTTGTATATTGAATATATATGGGTTTTCTTTTCTGTTTTTCTTTCCATTTAAAGGTTTTTCACCTTAAATGGTTCAAAATAGCTCAAATGGCTTAGTGACTGGAAAAAAGGAAACGTTGTTCGGTCATTGAGTGACCTACGGTCATGGTACCACTTTGAGGGTATGGTCTCACACTCCTCTGTAAACATGTTCCTTCTTTCTAACTGTTTTCACTGCAGCAACACGTTGACTCTTAAAGCAGACGAAGAAGAAGAAGCAGACGAAGAAGAAGAAGAAGAAGAAGAAGAAGAAGAAGAAGAAGAAGAAGAAGAAGAAGAAGAAGAAGAAGGCTTCAGAGGTTCCATTGAACATCTCTCTCCTCCAGACAGGTGCAAGTTACACCACAAACCAACAAAAGATCTGTGTTAAATATTTGGAATTTTTTAATGAGACATGTTTTTTAAGAGATATTTTTAAATGTGCATATTTTAGCATAAATAACAATATAAAAATATTAATTCTGACATTGTTAAAACCACTGAGCATCTGCATACATTTATGTAGAGGTGGGCGGTATAATAGGAATAGAAAGTACACCGGTATCAGTTTGTCCAACGGTAATAATTTTGACTTTACCGTAACTACGGAGATGCATCCATCCATCATCTACCGGCTCAGTGGTGAGCAGGGTCGTCCTTCAATCTAATGGATCGGCGGTTGGACGTTTGTGTGAATGTTATCTACTCCTGATGGGCAGGTGGCCCCTTAGCCCCTCCCATCAGTGTGTGAATGGGTGAATGATGTCATGTAGTGTTAAAGAGCTTTGAGTGGTTGGAAGACTAGAAAAGCACTATACAAGTACAGGTCCATTTACCATTACACACACACACACACACACACACACACACACACACACACACACACACACACACACACACACACACACACACACACACACTCAGAGTATTTGTCTACTAAACAGCCAATGTTACCGGAGGTTGCCTTGACTACTCAGTAAAAATGACTATTGGGCGAAAGGTAAATTAAAACGCTATCATGATGTGTTTAAATATAATCTCGTGACATGTATAAACTAATAATTACATAAATAAATACAGTTGTTTGAAGTAGATGTTTTCACAGCAATATTTAATATTAAGATTATAGCCAAACCCATATCTTCAAATAACACCAGCTTTTTTTTACTTTAATGATAATTAAATTCATCCATTGTCGCCCTTTCAAATGTGCTACAACCACATAAAAACTCACAAAGTGGCTTTAAGTTGAGCGTCACATCTGCATACTGTGAATGGAAGCCTAGTATGGTGGTTTTAGTTGGGGCAAATAGATTGTGTATGTTACTTATCTTTCCATATAGATGGGGGAAAATAGAATATTTATAATTCATAAAGCAGTGCTGTTTTACATATGTTGGCACTAAACATTACTTTACATTAATATGGAAGATACAGGTGACCCAAATGCTTTTTGTATATTATCTTTCAGGTTAAAGTTTTTCTTTTCTGTTTTTCTTCATTTTTGTATGTATATATGTTGCTTTATATCGTCCGTGCTTCAAAATGATACCATGATATATATTTTAGTTCATACAGCACAGCCCTACATTTATGCATTATATATTGGCGGACAAAAATATTTCCTTTGAAGGGTTGCTCGAGTCTAAAAAGGTTTTGCAATATATAAGTTGTTTTTGTTGAATAACAGAAAAGATTAATGTCAATAAAATAAACAAAGCACTCGTTTGCCTACTACAAACTATTTGTTTTTAATTTATTTGTTGACCTCGTCATCTTGTTTAAGTTCTAGTCTTTGTTTATCCACGTAATGACAATATTGCTCTCTATCATTAAACTTAAAATTGTATCTAGATGGCTGGACTGCAGTGGATGACGGTGACGCTGGTATTCTTCCTGTCCGTTGGAAGCTGCGTTGCTGTGGACCAGAACGACCTTACAAAACTTATGACAGACGTCAAGAATAAGTGAGTCACCACCCCTTACTGCTCATTGTCTTTTGATGTTTAACGCATGTCCAATCAAGGACAGCAGTTAGCTTGGCAGAAGCAAAGGAGAGTCTGTGATCTTGGATGTTAAATGTTAACAAAAGACTATAAATAAATGATACACAACCTTGCATTGATTGGCCATGAACATAAGAGACACATTTTAGTTACTGCATGTTGATAGCACAGGTCTCTACGGATGGCAGTGTTGGTCAGACTGCCTCCCCAGTTCACTCATAATGGTGAATGATACTATTTAGCTTGAGTGTCTTTCCTCTCCGTACCTTCAGCACAGTCATTGTTAGTGTGGTAGAATGAGACTTAATGTGCTCTTCAGAAAACATATTCTCTTCCTCCTATTCCAAAATATTAGTATCAAAAGATCTTAAGTTGTTGCAAAGTACTTTCTGCAGTTCGTTGCCAGATAACTTGGCAGACTATCCACTCCAGCAATGGCAGCTTGTTAAACAGTTTGACACCATTGATTGTGTTTTATAAAGTTTGTTTCACTTGAAAAGTGTCTGACGGACGTTTGTGTTCTCCAGTCTTTATAAACTTCACTCAGGAGCAACATTTATTTTATTGACATTTTAGATTTGTTTTCAGTGAGACATTAATGAGTTTATATAGTGAATTTGCTGTTGTAAACATTACTGTTGCTGCTCATTTAAACATTTAGTTAAATATAAATAACTTCTAATCCTGTTCTGAATTTACTCTTTTTTATAAACAATATATTAAAAAAAACTATTATTTAGTGATGAAAAAGAACCAATGAGAGTATTTATACAGAACCAAGCCCATCAGAATCATTGTATTGATACAATCCTAATGATACTCATCCCTAGTATCGAATAAGTGAGAATACCTGTAACATGTTGTATTCTCTATTGACAGGTACAAGGTGGGTGGTATGTACAGTCTGGCTCTGAGCATCCCAGATGGGAACCTAGACAACGCACAGCAAATCTACAAAGACAACCCCTCAAGAGACGTCACGGATACGCTTAATAAAGGTGAAGTGTACGAAGGCAGAGGACTTGTTGTAGCAAAAGTTAAACATCTTGGTGACGGTAAATCTGAACATGCCGAGTGGCGAGTTTTGCAGGAATTAAATCGTGAAGACACTGGGGGTAAGTTGTTGGTCATGTACTCTTACGCTTCCTCTTGTCCCGGAACTTGTACAAAACCCAAAGGTCCTTTCAGCATCATGAAGTACATCGATGAAGTCATTGATGAAGATCAGGGAGGAGTCTTTGTGTTTGAAAAAGTATTCAAGCCCAGAGGTTCCGGAGAAATTGACAAGAAGGACCTGATAACGGCTCTTAAAAATCTTGGAACATCTAAAATCAAACTTGCAGACATATTCCGCTGTTTCACACCAGTCAACCTACCTTTTCAGTGCACAAGCTGCTCCATTAATGGAGAAGTTGCAGAGACGTGTGTTGATTACAAAGCCTAACAGAGTTCTGCAGGTCCGAGTCCTGAAGCCCAGAAATGAGTCAGCATTTTTTCACTTCCCGTTTCCTTGTGTGGAAGTTTTCTGTTTTCAGAATGGGTTTTTGGTTAGGTGTCTGAAATAAGGTCTGTGGTTAATAGAAGCTTAAAAGATTTGAACGCTTTGAATTACTTAAATTTTGAAGTTTTCATGTTTCTTAAATATTGCGCTTGCTAAAAAGAGGCTAAATGAATAAGCAAAGCGTCACCACGGCGACTAGTCTTTACAGCCTCGAGGTGTTTAAACTCGTGCTCATTAGTTCTTCTATAGACTAACTTTAGCTTTTTACTTCTGACGATTGCATTTACACTTAAAAAAATCATAAAAGTGATGTTCATTTGTGAAGATTAGTTTGATCAACACACGGTGTAAGCATCATGAACCTTTGTTTGCCACAGAGTTAGTTTTCTGCAATAATCCAAAGTGAAATATAAAAATCCCAATGGGTCATTGTCGAGGGTCCGGGGCGATGCTCACTTCCTGGTTGGCCTTCAAACACACGACATGCCTGCATCTAGTTAGAAACAGACGCTTGTTGTGACTTCAAATATTTGGCTCGCAAAACCTCGCATTTTCCCTCGAGTCGCATGTTCAGCAGTCTCAGGTTATTTTGACTTTCATTGCACCTTACTGAATAAGTACTCGTTGAGTATCAGTCCATCCACCACCCATGTTCTTGCACAGAACACACATTTAGATAATAAAAACGTTATAAACGTGTCACTCAAGTTGAAAACAATGCAGGGGGTTCGATGACGGATGAGTAGATGTGCTGAATAAAGATGTTCTGTAATGATTTTGTTAACATATAGGTCATTTGGCTTTGATTCGACCTGCCAACTGGTGCTTGTGTATCTTTGCCTTATGTTGTTCTGATTGCGCAACCCACTGCATGGGCCAATTTATGAGTTTGGGCTATGTTAACTAAATTGACTTGGCATGTTTGGAAACCCGCGTTACAGCCAGTTTATATAACTATTACGTGAGAATTGTTTTTGTTTTTATTGTACTGGAACACTCTGTATTCATTTAGGTAAAGCTAAACCTCTATTTACTGTGCTCATGTCCTTGTACTCTATATCTCTGTAAAGCATTGGCAAATTAAAGTTTGGCTCATCATTGACTTTGGTTATTTTGGTTTTCTGTGTGTCAGTAATGTGAGAACCCTACAAACCAGTACTATTATTAGTTAAACAATTTACATTATATAGGACAAACAGCAGTAAAATCTATTTTCTATTTCATTATTTATCTGAGCCTTTCCTTTCCTATATATTACTTTGAAGAAATACACACTATACAACATTACAACCATACAATACTATGCTACGATACACCATAGAAAATAATGATCTGTGTGGAACTAAATCTCATGAGGTAAGAAGACACATAAATCATCCAAAAAGTAATGGCTTTAAAAAAAAATAATTTATTTTTTAAAATATCACTGCAATATGAAGCACTGCTTTCTGATATTAAGAGTTTTTGGAAACGCAAAAGATAATATTTACTCAAGCCACATTTTTCTCATTTTATGAAAAGTTGTTGGTTCTCAACATGTTGCACTTCTAGTGAACACTTCCCTTTATTGTAGGGAGGCGTTTCTCAAACACGTTGAAACTTTTCTCTGGTACATTTCATTGCTGTTAATACCTGGAATCTGAGGCGTGACTTGAATCGGACTAATTTGAGTCATTCATTTTTCTGTTTATCTTCACCACTATCAAAACTAAGTCACTCTTAAAAAACAATCTTTTTAAATTAGAGATGCACCGAACGGTCTTAAACTTAAGGCCCCAAGTATATGTTTTTATTTTTTAAAAGAAGATGGAGAGGCAAGATGAAAACAGGAAGATTTCAGTTTTGTGGCGATTCTACTAGTCACCCACCAAGCAGACCAGTGAGTCCAGTTTAACAATCTATTATAACATCTCACGATTTTGTAGTTAATTCTCTAAATACAGTATATTTACTGTCTGGGCTCCTTAGAATGGGGGAGTGGTATTATTTTTCTTTAAATCTAACCAATGACAATATTTGCAGAAATGCATCAAATGTCGAATATGTCGAGGCCATTTTATGAACATCACTTCATCACTGAACGGTAAAGAACTTATACAATGTACTGTTACTGCGGAGGACGAGACAGCAGTTGCGCAACAACTCATAGACGGATAAAATAAATCATTTTCACGAATAGTTGCGCGTTCTTCCTCGTCTACTTGTATTTAGTGTCAGTTTAGTGAACTACTGTAAAGTAGCCGCTGCACAGACGAACCGTGGGACGTCTTCAGGGCCTCGGGCCGCTCGTCCCCTTCACCCGGCTGAGGAACGTCTCGTGGCGACGGATCACTGCTTTACTGGACCGCAGATCCAGAGCCGACCAGCTTTAACTCTCTAAGTCAGAACCACGAAGACGTCCCGCTTCTTCAACTAAATTATGATTCATTAGAAGAAAAAAACCCCACAAGAAAACATTAAACAGCTGCACGAGCAACGTAAACCCAGCTTCAATCTGTAACCAGATTTCTTTCCTCATTTGGTGTTATTCAGCTGTATATTCATATTCATATTTATATATATATATATATATATATAATATATATATATATATATATATATATATATATATATATATATATATATATATATATATATATATATATATATATATATATATATATATATATATATATATATATATATATATATATATATATATATATATATATAATACATATAATATATATATATATAATACATATATATATATATATATATATATATATATATATAATATATATATATATATATATAATATATATATATATATAATATATATATATATAATATATATAATATATATATATATATATAATATATATAAATATATATATAAATATATATATATATATATTATATATTCAGCAATATATATATATATTATAAAATTATATTATATAAATAAATATTATCTATTATAATATATATAATACATTACAATATACATAACACAATTATAATATATATATAATTATAATACACATAATACAATAATATATATAATTATAATACACATAATACAATAATATATATAATTATAATATATATAATACAATAATAATATATATAATTATAATAATTATAATATATATATATATATATAATTATAATATATAAATATCACACACACACAAGTTTCCGTGCTGCTTCATCTATTTGCAACCAGAGATGAGACAATGAAAAATAAATTCCATATCCTCACACATCAATCATTAAAATCAACTTGTCCACATTTTTCACATCGTTTGTTTTTATAATCCTTTTTCACTTTAATGAACACCAACTGTAGTTTTAAACAAAAAAAAAATGAACAAAACAAAAAAAGAAAAAACAACAAATGTTGGGGGGAGGGGGGCCGGGGGGGGAGGGTTCTCGACAACAGGTTGGATGATTTGGGTCGGTATGTTTTTCAAAAACCACATCAAATTGTAAATTCTATATAGATATACTCGTTCAACAAGTCTGCATAATCTGTCACATTAGATACATTTGACGTTATGTGGAAATCAACTATTTTCACCACCGGTGTTAAATATCTTCTGCAAACCAGTCGAACCGATTTAAGGCCTCCAAGTTCGTCAGCGGAGTCCAGTCGATCTGTCGCGTCCACAAAGTCCGGGACCGGGACCAGGACCGGGACCGGGACCGGGACCGGGCCTCGCCGGACCCTCGACCCTCATTAAGAGGCGTTTCCTGATGTTACGTCAGAATGAAAAAAAAAAAGGCCCCGAAGAGTAGTGTTGTGATCTTTCTTCTTCTTTTTTTTTTTTGTTTCAACTCTCTCGCCTCAGAATAAAAACATGATCTCAACATTTAAATAAATCACTGCATCTGATGTTTTATATAAAACATGCCGATATCTTCATTTCATTGGAGGGTGGCAGATAAAGAAACAGGGGAGATCAAATATGTTCGTTGATGATTCAAACTATACAAACTCTTGACTGAACAGAGCTCGAGGGGTTTTGGTAGGGAGGGGGGTGGGGGGGGAACAGGTAACCATGAACCTTTCCATTACTTATAACATCGTCTGCAAAAAAACAAAAACAAAAAAAAACTTGCATTATACAGTTTACAATGTAGTACCATGCTATCGCTGCTCGCCTCGTCTAACCGTTTATTAGCAATGGAGGATCAGTGCTGTTGGAAACTACAACACACACACACTACAGTTATTAACCCCACTCTGCCCGGGGGCCTTCTGCTCTCACCCAATCACATCGCCCGAAAGACAGGAGGGGGTGTGAATTAATTAATGAGAACGGGGAATTAAAAAAAAAAAAAATAAAGTAAATTTGTTTGTACAGAAAACAAACCGAAGTAAACAAAGCAGCAAATGCAGAAAAATCACAATTCATGCATTCAAAATGAGTGGCAGCAGGAGAAATAAAAAGGGGGGGGGGGGGGGGGGATTCACAGTTTTCTCAGCTACGACGCAGAGATGGATGACGGTGTGCATACGGGGCCGGCGATGCAGAGTGCGTTAGCGGGTTAGTGGTCGCGTCTCGAGGGACGCGGCGGTTCCGTGACTTCGCCGAGCGCCGGTTCGATAATGTTACTCGTCGAAGTGCCGCCTGCGCGCGGGCAGAATGGGGGTAAAACTACATTCCTGGTCCGACTAAAATGAATTTGCTTTGTTAACGTAGAAAGAGTCTCTTTGCGTTTCCAACACGTTGTTAAATTCTTGGCTTTGCCTTCTTGTTTCATACAGTTTCTTTAGAGTAATGAAGCCTGCTGTAAGTACGCTCTGGTCTCCAGCTGTGGTCTGCAGGGAGGGGGGGGGCAGGGGTATGGAGGGGGGGGGCAGGGGTATGGGGGGGGGGGCTGAGGCAGCTATGATGCTGGAAGGTCCGCGCTGGAGGGGTGGGAGGGGGGGACGGGGGACGGGGGGCTGGAGGAGGAGGAGGCGGCTCAGACGGGGGGCGCTTTGCGCTGCAGTAGATACTGAGAGATGTCGTCTGCGTCGCGCTTCAGCCAGGCGACGTTGAGGTTGATGTTCTCGCAGCACTGCTGCACCGTGCGCTCGGCCGACGGCGCCGGGTGGCTCTCGAAGAAACTCTGCGGGGACACAAACACACGCAACGTTTGAGATCTCGAGTCGCCGAGATGACAGGGGCGGTCCGGACGTCACATTTTTATGATGTCATCAGATGGCACCCATCTGCGGAGGCGGGTGCAGCAAAGCTTTGGTAGAACTTGATGTATGGCATATCAGGACTGTTTTACTGTGAGGTCATTCTGCCCCCTAGTGGTCAACAATGGCCTAATGACATTTAGCAACTAAGTATTAGTTCTTTGCAACATGATTCAGCTGATTTAAAATCAGTTTCCATCTCAAAATCTGTTCAGGAAAATAAAACACAGAATGATTTAGATTTGTGAATTATCAAAATATGGAATAACCCCAAAAAATAATGAACCCCTAACAAAACCAACGAATGAAACGGCAGATTACAAGTGAAGCTCTCTCACCTTCACTTCTGCGGCCATTTTGTCGCCAGCAAATCCATCAACTGTGAGCTGCAAAGACACAAAACAAGATGAAGAGTTTTGGTTTCAAACAAGAAGCAAACAGACCAGAACCTAAAGGGTTAACGCGTCTGCTCTTTCCACCAGGCAGAATAAAGGCGGAGTTATTTGAGGTGGGAACGCATCGCACACGGACACATTAACACATGACCCGATGAAGAAGGAGAAGAAGAAGAAGGAGGAGGAGGAGGAGTGCTTCTTACCTTGATGAGCCGTGATATGAGGAAGCCGCCCTGGTAGCGGTTGTAAAGCTCCTCCCAGTTGTCCTTGACAAACTTCCAGGCGGCTTTCCGGCCTTGTTTACTGCTTCCAGCCACGCCCCCGATTACCGACACCGTGTCCTGGGGACGGACCTCTTCCTGTCGGGGACAAGGACCAGAGGGAGCGAGAGGTTAGCTGAGGAGATGGGCTGGTGGGAAATCCTGTCCAACTTTGGACATTGAGCTGAGACGCAAAAAGCTGGTTGTTGTGGTTAGCGCCTCGCTGTAATCATTAAGCCACAGAACAGCACTGAGGCACAAACCGACTCAAAGTCCAGATAAACAAAGAAATAGAAACTGGGTCAGATCTTCCTCCAAAACAAAAACAGAACTTTACGACACGTTTCCTCCATCAGCCGCAGAAACAAAAAGCAGAAGAAGCCAAAGTGGCGGGGCGTTACCGAGAGGGCGAAGCTGAGGACCTTCTGGATGAGGTCGGGGGCCGAGATGGCGCCGAGCACTCGCTCGATGCGATTCTTCTCCTCCTGCATGTCTGCTTGTTTGTGGAGCTGAAAAGGTTTGAGTCAGAGAGAGAGAGAACGGATGTATAGGACGCAATAAATATGATGGAATATGAGAATAAATCCGGTGTGGATGATAATTAGGGCCGTAGCGGTCTGGTGCACGCAGCATTGCACCGTTACAGCCGCAGTGATGATGATCTTACCTTCAGCATCGTGTCCAATGTGGCACTGTCTCCATGCTTCAGCACGGTTAAATACACCTGGAAAACAAAAACAGTCAAAACGATAATGTGAAAAGAATGTATAATCTAGTTTTCGACGACAAAACTAACGCTGCCAGATGTTGATGCTATTTAGTCCACACAAAACGTAATGATGTAAATCAGTCTCTGTATGGAGGAGCAATTTGGACTTTGGTTTGATGGTGTAACCGGCACACATATGACATGACAGGAGTATCAGCCATGTTCACCACTATTTTATATTCAATGTTAAAAACTAGCAAAGAAAAGGACAAAAGCCGGACCAAACAAAGAATTCCTAATTTATAAAAAAAAGGAGGTTAATGCCACATTTTGAAAATATTCTGTGTTTTACAAAATCAGATGTAGAACTGAATGAAATTCTCTTTATTTAAATATTCTTTTACAGGAAAGTATTTACGTATATTTATTTTTTGATGTTTTTTTTCTGCATCTCAATCCTTTTTTTTCTTCTTTTTCTCGTGTTGTTTTTTATCTGCTGTTTTTATGCCTGTAAAGCACTTTGCAGCCTTGTTAAGAAAAAAGCGATATAAATAATGATCACATCCACGCAACAAAGCACGCCGAGCATAACGGGGCTTTGGAGAAGACGCGCGCTCGGCGCTTCCTTTGGCTCACCGGGCTCCGGAGGTCTGCAGGCAGGACCGGCTTGCCCTCCACGTGGTCCCTGAATCTCCGCCGGGCCTCCTCCAGCGTGGGTTTGTGTCCCGCCTTCCCCAGCTTCCCCAGAACCAGACTCCTCAACAGGGCGTCCAGGTGGCCTGCAGGACGCATACCATCACGCTCAAGTTATTGTCTTTGTCTCGCTACACAACCCCGCGACCTTCAAGAGGACAAGTGAGGTCAGACCGGAGTCACTCGGAGGTCTGGGCCAAATTATACTTCATAACTGGGGACAGAAATTCAGCTTACAGAGGTATCGAACACAAAAACGTAAAGGTATAATAACTCAGCAGCAGTAATGTATGATGATTTACTGTAGACGGCCGTTGATAATTGTAGGATACAATTTATGGTTAATTACGTGACATAAATAGATTTTTCATTGCTCTGCAACTTAACAGGAAGATGGTCAGTTTTTAGGATTTAAAAAAAGTAAATAAATAAAAAGTATCTTACTTTTGAAGGTGTCTAAATACAAATGGTGGACTTTAAATTAAAGCAATGAAGATACTACAACAAATGCTTTCGCTGGAGAAGAACTGAACCTCTCAGCTCCTCCTCACCTTCCCCCGGTTTGCAGTCCCAGCCGAGCTCCAGGCCGATGGGGGTGAAGAGGTCCCGGATGAACTCCTGGATCTCCTCGTGGAAGTCTGTGTGGGACAGCAGCGAGGACAACACCCCCAGGTTGCAGCTGAGGTCGCTCCACACCGTGTAGTTGGGCTCGTTGACGAACGCCTCCATCAGCTTCAGCACCTCCACCGTGCTGATCATCCCTGCACGAGACTGAAGCCACACAACAAAAAGGTCAGCGGGCGCTTCTCCCTTCTGGCTCTCTAACGGTCCTGCAGGATAAAAGCATCGTGCCGCCGGGGGGATGACAGTTTAGAAGTTTCATACCGGCAGGTTTTATAGGGATAAATACCCCGGCTGTAGACCTTTAAATAACTATCAAAGGATACTTTTTCCTGTGGTGAATAAGAGGAGTCCATTTATTCATCAACAACGAGATTTGGTGTCTTTTTGGGGATTTTTAGATAATAAACTTCCTGTGAAGTGACTGATGTCATAATTGTTTTAGGCTGCATTCACACAGAATCAGGCGTGAGAGACGCCGACAAAAAACATGTCGCAAGAAAGTAGAAAGAGAATCAACTTTTGGGAGAAACTCTGGGAATTAAAAAAAAAAAACTCCGGGAGAACAGCAGGGAGAGAGGGGAGCAGAGACAAAAACGTTGGATATTTAATCATCGTTTAATTGATCATTTATGTCGTTTGAAGTGGAATCCTGCTGTTCAGGTTGTCTGAAATGAGACGGATTCACGGCGAGACGTCATCTCGTCTCTGAACGTTGCTGCAATTTGTCACGTGCGATAAAAATCGCCTTGAAATGTTATCGAAAACATCCTTTCATCTTTAAGAGGTTAACTTCATGAAAGCTCTTCAGCACACTGACTCATAAGCAGCTGAAGGGAGGAAGAGGAGGAAGAGGAAGAGGAGGAGGAGGAGGAGTTAAGAGTCAGTCACCGTGCTTCATCCGTTGCAACGAGTCAGTTTCATTTGTTGCCAAACACACAAAACAAAAAGGGGAAAGTTTGACCTTTTAGAAAAACATTTTTTCGTTTTATCCAACAGGTTTTCCTTTGTTACCATCATGTCACCCTTAAGACATTAAACATTTACATATTATTTATCATGATGTGCCATTTATGTTAAAAGCTCAGAGACCAGTCACAGGCTTTTTCATAAAAAACTTTGTAGAAAGATACAATTAAGAAACGGCTAATAATCAAACAGAACAACTAGTCCAAATGACAAAGAATTCTGTTCGCTATAATTTATATTTCTGACATGAAGAGCTTTTTCTTTGACGCCCAGTATTTCACAGTTTCCCCAAAAAGCAAAAGTATTCTTTTAAAATGTTGTTTTTGGCCAGAAAATTGAATATTAGAGAGGAATTATAACTTTTTTTGTTGTTTTTTTAACCCACTGGTATCAGATCGGTACTCGATATGGGCCGATACACAAGTTCAGGCATCGCACTCGGCATCAGGAAGAAAAAACTGGTATCGGTGTAAGTTTAGTGTACTCATAGTGTTCTTATTAAAAAGAGTTTTGAAAAGTTTGGATTTTAGTAATAACGCCAAATCATCGGCCACCATCCCGCACTTTGCTTTTTTTCCGTCGTCTATTCTGCACCATGTTATTGTTTAGACTGGAAGGGAAGTGGATTTTCATGAAAAAAGAAAAGAAAGAGGAAATCGTTATTGTTTTATAGCCTGGCAGTAGAGCTGTGTGTGTGTGTGTGTGTGTGTGTGTGTGTGTGTGTGTGTGTGTGTGTGTGTGTGTGTGTGTGTGTGTGTGTGTTCACCAGGGAGAAGAGGTCGTTCTGCAGGCCGAGTCGGTCCACCGGCTGCAGGCTGAGGTCCCTGACGCCCGGCAGCAGACTCTCCAGCATCCTGGTGCTGTACTGGATGCGGTAGAAGCCCACGGTGCCGGGGTTGATCTGTAAGCAGCAGGGACACAACGGGGTCAGACTGCGGAGGGTTTTTAGTGTGTGCTCTTATCCAGCCTGGCTTACAGAGAGTGAAACAGCATCATCCTAATGGCTTGAGGGGTTTTAGGCAACATAAGGCTTGTGGCGGTGCCAACATTTTCCCCAAATAATTCAGACTGTTGACTGAACATTAGAAGAGAGCACACAGATCTGTAGCTCTGAGCTGCAGCTGGCAGCTTCGTGAGACCGGCTCAGAATTTAGTTGAAGTTCAGCTGTAAAAGCCCAAAACATCCTCATCCTTTGTTTACACTTCCCATTGGAGTTTTACCCATGAGACATCGAACATGTCCATTCAGTCTAATTTGCATTCCAAAATTAGCAGAATAGAATATTAAATAACGTGACAGACTCCTCGGTTTGTGTGAGCATGTCACCACGGCAACAAGACCAGAGGAGTCAACATACCCAGGCAGTCCTCAGGTGATCTGGCTTATCTAACCTGAACAACCTGGTTGTCAACTCTGAGGAAAAACTCTGAGTTGAATTACAATCTAGCTGTGAGCGCGTTCACATAAAAAATAAAAAAATAAAAAGCTTTAACTTTAGTAGGCGGTGTCTCCAACGTCTCCTGCTCCGGAGCAGGACAGGTGTTCAGGTATAAGTAACCACGGCGATCTACCCCGGTTACAAGTCAACCTCCGCCGTGAAGTTCCCCCTGAAGTTGCCTCCACAAACCCTGAATCCTGCTTCGTGCAACAGGCCTCAGATTTCAACAAAAACAAGAATCAGTCGAAATAAAAAAGGAGCTCCAGTCTTTGAACTTTGCTTAAACTTTGCTTAAACTTTCCATGAAATCAGACTGCGGCGTCGTCTCATGACTCATTAATTCAGCTCAAGGAAACCGGATGGGTCAAAGTTTAACTTTCGTCTGAGCGAAAGAGCCAAAGCACGGCGACCATCTCAGCTTAAAGTTTTACATCGTTTGCACGTGCGTGACCTTTGACCCAAATGTGGCCGCAGCCACACGTTAAGACGCGGAGAGCCACACTACAATGCCGCGGACGCAAGAAACAAGTGAGCGCGTGAACATTCCACGTAGAAAGACAACAAAGCTTAAATTATTCAAACACTTCCACATCGAACCTGTTTTACCAGCTACAGTCAGAGAGACGCTTCAATCGGATCTATTAGCACGATAACGGCCAGATGTGACGGATGCACATCAAATAGTCTCTTCAACACTTCATACTTTATTCCTCACTACAAAGTGTCGGAATCCGTTTCAGGAGAGGAGAAAGTCGGATCGGTGTTTTTTCCCCCCGATTTAAAACCTCAAACTGACGACGCACTCGTCTGAACACGCGAGGTGAAGCGGAACACCGGCAGCTGGCGTTGGGAGCGCGGCGCCTTGACCTCACCTTGACCCACTGGTCGGGGGCGACGCCGCTCACGGTGATGGTCGTCTCGGGTCTGTCCAGCAGAACCTCGAGCTTCGAGCATTTGGGGTCCTCGCTGGTACAAATACTAACGGGGACCATCCAGCTGGGGCAGTCCTCGCCTGTCAGACAACAACACAAGTCCAATGAGACGCCGCGACGGCAACAACAAACAAACAGAGAAGATGAAGCGGATCCGATCTCATCTGGCTGCAGCGGCACAGGAACAGAAATAAGTACAAATAAATAGAGGATGTAAAATGTAAATAAGATGTAAAATAACAGCAGAATAAAAAAAATAAACAAAATTACAAGGAAAAGGGATGTGATTTCAAAGTTGCTGTGAAGTAACAGCGCACAACAGACTGAAAATGTAATATGATTAAGTAATGATACGCTGTATAAATATAGAATTATAATAGAAAGTACATAATGTAATAAAACAGTATAACATTACCATAATAAAGTAGTACTCACAAAATATAATGTATACATAGAATATCAAATGAAATATAGCACGTGTTTAGTATATTATATTATAAAATATAATACAAAACATATTATATTTGAGTCAGATGAAAAAAAAACCCACACAACATGAAGACTATGAACTCTCACCGTCGTGTGGTCCACTGGCACAGAACTTCTTCTGAGACAGCTTCAGGATGCGGTCGTCACCTTGCTATAAATAAACATCGTGGTTAGTGTGTGTGTGTGTGTGTGTGTGTGTGTGTGTGTGTGTGTGAGAGAGAATCAGCAAACAGGCTACTAAAACAGAACCAGCCACGAGACAAATGCTTTGTCACTTCTAGTGGTGAATTTCATCGTTAAGCAAAGTAGGAGAGGAGATGAGAATAAACTGCCATCAAAACAAAATGTCGAACATGGATTTAAAGACGCTCACCTGCTCCTCTTCCACTTCTATGATCGGGAAGCCCATCTGCTTGGTCCACGAGCTCATCACTAAGGCGATGGGTTTTCCACTGGCCTGTTCCAGACAGTCCCATAGGTCCTCTGTGGGAGACAGGGGGGTCAGAGGGATTAGGACATGGATGGAACGCGGCGGGTTCATCTGGAGGAGGAGGGGGTTGGGGGTGGGGGAGAGACGGTTCCTGCGTGTTCTTACCTGTCGAAGCATTCTTATGTTGGAACTTCAAAAGATAGGCGTTCATTCCTTTCCTAAAGTCCTACGAAAAGGGGAGAGTGAGAGGTGAACCTCGACGAACAGCGGGTTAAAAACGGAAACGCCGCCGCAGGTGTGAAGACCACCAACCTCGTCTCCCGTGTAGTTGTGCAACATGCGGATCACGGACGCTCCTTTGCTGTAGGAGATGGCGTCAAAGATCTCGTCCACCTCGGATGGATGGCCCACGTTCACCTGGAGCACGAGACACACAGACAGGAAGCAGACGGTGAAGAGTCTGTGATGGTGTGAACACACGCTGATGCTCAAACCTCACGCGGATCGGTTTTCCTTCAGTAATCTTTCTTCAATAATTATTTTAAGAGAGAAAAAAAAAACTATATTTCAGAGACCAAATGTATTATTTACACTAGAAATAGGAGAATTAAATGGATCAAACATCCGTTTAGTCGACGTCCCCACAGTATTGCATGACAGGGGAGAATACTGTTATGTTGAATTTGTTTTCCGGTCCATGAAAGCGACGCTGACCCGTTCTAGCCCGTTTTTCTTTGGGCCCTCTGCATTCTACTCAGTCGTCTTTTTTCCCCTCTTTTAAATAACATTTAAAGCAAATTGAGGCGTTGCTGTTGCTTTCTGACTCATTTTAAAAAGGATGAGAAACAAAGAGAGACGGTGCGAGCAAACTGAGAGGGCGAGCGGCGGCAGAAGAGAGAGAGAGAGAGAGAGAGAGAGAGAGAGAGAGAAAATTAACATGATTTATTTCCAGTGTTACGTTCTAAAGCACCAATAAATACTCTGTGAAGACTCTCTCGCTTTCATTTTCCTCCTCTGCATTTTAACCATGACAGCGTGCAGGTGTTTTCAGACAGCAGCGGACTAATTTGCTGAATCTTTACAGGTAATTAGACCGATATGGAAACACACAAAAAAACAATCAGCTGAAGAAACCTTTCGGTTCCTTGGAAAGTCGTCCCGGGGAGTAACATTACCGGGAACTCTCATCCATCTGACTGGACCCAATAAAGCTTTGTGGCGACAGCAGTGTACTTTTAGATTTCTTTATACTGTATGTTAATATCATTTTTGCCCGTCACAGACTCAAATCAAGTGGGATGTCTATTTTGCCGTCATAATTAGATTATGAACTTTAAAGATGAGACAAAGCGTCCTCGTGGAGCGATCAGAGTCTTAATCACTAGCTGCTACAAGTAAAAAATAAAAGTCCCTGCGGTCCGCGGCTCACCTCGATGGGATGGCTGCTGTCCAGCGCGTCCAGGTCCAGAGCGCGGGTGTAGTCGGCTGAGACGAACTGGGTCCAGATGTCGTACTCTGGGAAGCAGTGGTCCACACACAGGTACTCGATCCAGGATGCAAATCCCTCATTGAGCCACAGATGGGTCCACCATTCCTGTTTACACACACACACACACACACACACACACACACACACACACACACACGCACACGCACACACACGATGAGATTGGGTCCTCAAAGTCCCTCAATAATTCCCTTCTGGAAATATGATGCCCGACATTAAAAAATACTAACACCGACTCAGAGTTGGAACACATTACAGTACTTTCTGAAGGATAATGGATAACGATATTAAAACATGTTTATGTCCTCCTACATTCAATTAAAAAAAGGCTACAAAAATGTTTTTTGCTTCCAATTCACAGGTTTACAAAAAAAGGGGGAAATTAATACCCTAGAATTTGTAATTGTCTACCTTAAATGTGAAATTTGTTCATTTGTCTCTTCCGAAACCGTCGTTCATTTAGAGCTCTAGTTGTTTAAATCATTACCGTCACGGGTTGTGTTTTTGTTACGATTACTATTATGTTCAAAGCTAATCACAAAATGTGATGTGTTATGGCTGGTTACCATGGTGACCAAGTTTCCGAACCACTGGTGGGCGAGCTCGTGTCCGACCACCAGCGCCACCCACTGCCTGGAGGACGAGCAGGAGTTCTTGGGGTCGATTAGCAGTGCCGTCTCCCTGGAGAAAACAACAACAACAACAACAACAACAGAGCGTGAGCGTGAACACCGAGGCAGGCCGGCGGTCGACACCTCCTCTGAACACGGGCGGGGCTTCCCTCCACCAACCATCCGGAGTCCACGTCAGCTGCTGGGCTGTTTATTAGGAAAACCTGCATGCAGGTGGCTGAAGATGGCCGACGAATGAAGCCTGCTGCTCGTGTGCTAAATCACACGCCTGAATACCGAACAGGTGGCAGCACGCCGAGCTGAACATAAGGCAATTAAAAAGCCATCGCGGCTGTCAACCAAACACACAACGGCAACAAGAACTTTGAAAGAAGGAAAAAGGGAGGATGGGGGGGGGGCTGTTTTCTCAATGAGACCTGGAGCTGCACAACTACAGTTTACAGTTATTTCCTATTTGTTATTTCCAAGATTAAATCACTTTGTTTTTAAAACGTCAGAAAGTAATTCCCCAGAGGCCCGAGAAACATTTTCTAACTGCTCGTTTTGTTAATAATCGATAAACAGTCCGAACCAGAAGGTTCCCAGGATAAAAAACAGAAAACGATCATGTTTGACCGTTAGAATGTTATTTTCACTGTTGGTCATCTATCAAAATGGTGGTTAATCAACTTTCTGTCAGTCAACGGATTAATCAACTAAACTGGCTATACATCATCTAAAAGACGGGACCCTGAAGATTAATAGAGATGCAGCTCAGCACTGTTGTCAAGTATTCAAAGGTCCGAGCTTTAGAGTGTATAGGGGGCTTAGAGGATTATGATGGAAGTCTATGAGGGCATTCCCAAACTCATTTACGTCTCAGAAATTGGCGCAAGTTAAAAAAATAATCCCTTTCAAAATACCACATTAAGACACCAAAAAACTGCAGATTTCTGCAAAAGAAAATGTTGGTGATTGGATGCATTTTTCCGTTCTGGAAACTGCTGAGAAACCCCCCTTATTGTCAATTAGCTAGGAAAAGCCTTTCATCCTCCGTTTACTCTTGGTCTCTAGTTCATGGTTGTAAAGTTTCATGGTGGCTGTGACTCAAAAACAAAACATTCACGCAATTCAAAGACTCCGCTAGGCAGAAATATTCAAATACACCATTTTAGAATGGAAATAACACATTTAGACTGCATGAAGAAATTGCATTGTTTTTGCCCCAAAGTGCATGTAATTATCATTATCATTGGGCATGTCTGTAAAGGGTACTCATATAACCCATTTCCATTTACACATATTGAGGTTAGAGGTCAAAGGACCCTGTGAACATGGCCATATTTTCCAACAGCCAAATGTAACCTAACTTCTACGCGTTACGTAGCCTAATTCCCGCCAACCTAGCATGACGTGGTTGGTACCAATGACTTCCTATGAAACCAGTATGTTCACTGTAAATCTAAGTCGGTTAAAAGAGTAGTTCAAGAGCAGTTGAGTCTTACCTGTAGGTAACAAGGCCCCAGTTCTCCATGGCACCTGAGTGGAAGGAAGTGGGGGAAGTTTCACTTTTCGTTTTCAGCGGGAAATGTCTCAGAAAGTACTGAATGTAGATTTGACAGCTACTCACCAGCAGCAAAATCAGCGATAGCTATGAGATCGATTTTAGGCAACGGATAAGGAACATCGAAGTAGTCTTTGTAGAAAGGTAAGGTCTTAGTTGCAACCTGCAAAAAATAAGAAAACAAAGGCGTATTTTAAAATGTATGAATAATTAAAAAAACAGTCTGCTATAATTTCTTAGCGCAAAGACGAAACCGTCACGTAACTGCTGTGGCTCAACAATGGTTGGCTTTCTGGAAAAATATATATATATTTATATATATATATATATATATTTTAAGTTCTCACCTCCAGTGCAAATTTCCCTTGTTCCGCCTTCCCGACCGGCGTGTAGACGCGTACCGTTATACCGTCTGATGACTGGCTCTCCACAAAGTCGTATTCACCGATGACAAAAGCTACAAGGTACGTGGACATGATGGGCGTGGTGGCAAACTTCATTTCCACCAGGTTCTCATCCTCCGGATATGGCTTTCGATCAATCACATTCTTGGATGAGGGGGAGAGATGCATGTGAAATATTAATTCATGAATCTACTTAAACACCATTAATGACATTGTTCCCGTTAGCTTATGATGTTTCTGCTGTACGAGGAGAGACTTTTGGCCCGATAGTGGCGCTACAACGAAGATCACAATCATTAGACATCTGGCATCATCCATTAAAAAAGGTTATTTTTCTCATTGTCATCAAAAATCATGAAAAGATTAAAAAAAAAGATTAAAAACTAACAATGTGTTAGTCCGTCTCTCAATACTGTCTGAGGCTCTCAGCTCCAAGCTCATTGGTTCCTACCGAAGACGTAAATCTTTACAAACAAATGCATAGTTTCATTTTTTAAAACAGTTGGTCACTGTAGGTTTTTTTTATGAATAAATATATAAATAGAGCATTTGTTGGTGACTATTTTCAGCGTCAGATTAATCCACATTTGGTGCTTTAATGAGTATTTGTGACAGCAGGGCGGTGTGTGTGTGTGTGTGGGATTGAGTCAAAATAAACTACAGTGTGTGTGTGTGGTGATGAAGGAACATGTCACCCAGGGCAACAGTGAGGCTCTCTGTATTTAATGGCACTCTATGGCTCAGAGGAAGAAGAGATATTAGGCTTTGACACACACACACACACACACACACACACACACACACACACACACACACACACACACACACACACACACACACACACACACACACACACACACGGTTTATCAACAAAAAGAACATTTCAGAGTACCACCAGACTTTTCCTTTCGTACCGATTGTTGACATTTATGCCCAGTAGTTATCTCAGTACTTGTAGATATATAATCCCTCCTCGTGTTTGCACTGGACTTTAAAAGGTCACAGCAGACTTGCTGAGGAAATAAATTTCAGCAAGTATGTGGAAACAAAAGGTCGAGAGCTGGATGGCAGCCCTCCGTGCAGGGCTCAGTCCTGCTGGCCACAAGAAAGGAATTTCCTTCACTTCAGCCCAGCAATCTGTCTGTCGTAATCAGTATTTATCTGTGATATATTTATTTCTATTTAGGTTTATTTGTCTGTCATATTCTTTGGTAATTTGTCTTCCATAATGAGATTGAGTACGACATAACTGACACCACAAGATTGGACAGAAAGACCCAGATTCAGCTGCGTTAGCCTGGAGGGGGGGTGTGGTCATGGACTAATCTCAAGACAGATGATGTTTTCTGATGAAATTTGGCTGCAAACGCCTTCAGTGCAATTATTTGTTTTTTTACTGTGTATGACTAACACAACATACGTTTTTATTTATTTTTTTATTTTTTTTAGGGTGACTTTGCCTGTACAGTAGTTCGCATTTAACACGTTGTTAAACATAACATTACTCAGGAGGTAAAACATGCAGCGGCTGTCCGCCCTCTGTTATGTAAGCTACCTAGAGAAAGTGGGGGGAAACACACACACACACACACACACACACACACACACACACACACACACACACACACACACACACACACACACACACACACACACACACACACACACACACACACACACACACACACACACACAAAGAAAGAAACTTGGCAGCAGAGAGTGACTCAGGCAGTCGGGAGTCTCTCAGAGGAGTGACCATGTGACACGTACCATATTTGACAAGGCTACGCGGTCCTTGGGAACTATCAGAGCGATGTCAAAGGTGGCTTTGATAGCTGGCTCATCCCAACAGGGGAAAGCTCTGCGAGCATCCGTGGCCTGGAGGAAAAGGAAGAGGGGGGGGGAAGAGAATATAGTGATTACACGACAGCCCACTTTATAAAACTACATGACTGACTGGATCAAGTTCTAATTCGTACCCTATATTTTAAATACGGTGTATTATATCCCCATGTTGTAACTTTTGCACTATTTTATTTCTCAAATTGTTGGAGGGAGGCCGAGATCCGACGACTGCGTTTGACAATAAACGACTGGAAACTTGAGAATAAAAAAATGATATATATATATATATATATATATATATATATATATATATATATATATATATATATATAGATAGATAGATAGATAGATAGATAGATAGATAGATAGAGAGAGAGAGGTGAAAGCAACCAACCTCATCTATAGACTGTTTTAATGCAACATATTATTTTGTCCTCCTGTGTGGAACCGCTTTTCAGATTACATCATGCCAACCTAAAGACTTCTGGTATTTACATTTCCATTTGTCCTTTCAGGAGTCGTTCTGCTGTGTGAGCAGCACCGGCCCCTTTCCCTTTGTTACAGGAGCAGGCAGCACAACAGTCGAGCATTTTAATCTGTGCTAGGTGAAGAAAGAAAACCACCTTGTCAACTGTTTTTTTCTTTTTCAACGCAGATGTACCGACAGCATCACGTTTAGTCGTGGCATTTGTAGCATTTCCTTTAAATCAAAAAAAGGATTTTATCTACCGACCAGCCTCGGAACAAAAAGGTTTCTTTTTTTAAGTTTGTTTTCCAGTTGGGGCCCCTGAAACATTTATAACTTTAGGCGTGATGTCACCGCAAGTTGTTATGCCTCCTACGGGTGTTCATCTTACATCGCCTAAAACACATCACGAGAGCTAACAGCTACACAGAAGTTGAGGTGAGGAAGTTCTTCTGAAGGAGATTTCTCTACTTGTTATTCAGTGACAAAAGTAAATCCAGTATACTTTTTATATTATAAGTTATTTTCTATTTTGAGCTGTTTTTTAGTAGGCTGGGTTTGAACTTCTCTCCCATGCAACTACTTCTGTAACTTTTTGTTCAGCACTATGAAGGTCAGATGACACTTCCTTCGAGCGATTTGGTTTCACGCCCACTTCTCTCTGGAGCCGGACTGGTAATACTGGGTTTTAGGATCGGTGACAATGAGGAGCCGTAACTTCATCTGACAAGTATTTATTTCTGTCAACAGACATTTCTCGTTTTAATCTCTCTCTCTCTCTCTCCCTCCCTCCCCCCCGTCTCTCTCTCTCTCCTGCCTCCCTTGTCACTCTCTCTTTCTTGTATCCCTCTCTCTCCCGTCTCCCTCTCTCTCTCCTGCCTCCCCGTCTCTCTCCTGCCTCCCCGTCTCTCTCCTGCCTCCCCGTCTCTCTCCCGTCTCCCTCTCTCTCTCCTGCCTCCCCGTCTCTCTCCCGTCTCCCTCTCTCTCTCCTGCCTCCCCGTCTCTCTCCCGTCTCCCTCTCTCTCTCCTGCCTCCCCGTCTCTCTCCTGTCTCCCCCGTCTCTCTCCTGCCTCCCCGCTCTCCCTGCCTCCCCGCCTCTCCTGTCTCCCCCGTCTCTCTCCTGCCTCCCCGTCTCTCTCCTGTCTCCCCCGTCCCCTCTTTCTCTCTCCTGTCTGTCTCTCCCCCCTCTCTCTCTCTCTCTCTGACTAATCTCTGCCTCTTTATCTTCCAGTGTGCTCACACAAACCTGTGTCTGTACCCTGCAGGTTCTAATGAAACCCCTTCAGAGTCCAGACTGGACTGACCTGGTTTTTGGCTCAACTTTCCCAAAAACCCTTGTTAACACAGAGGCATCTTCAAAACATATGTATAAATAGGATGAAAATTGAGACATTGCCTCATCTTGAGCACAAATAAAGAAACAAGTCACATGACCACCGCACCGTTGCTATGACGCAACACAGGCAAGTAGTGGGTTAAGCAACACAGTCAACTTTCCCAGAAGAAAACATCCCATTTCCTCAAGGCCATCAGCTTACCTCAAACTGTGTGACAGCAGCGTAGCGGGTCTCTCCAGCAGTGGACGTATATTTACTTCTATAGAATCCCTTCATTTTGTCGTTCAGCTCCCCGACAAAGTCTATCTTCAATGTGCCAGAGCCTGGGAGGAGGAGGAGGAGGAGGAGGAGGAGGAGAGCAGAAAGAGTTGCAGTTAGTTCAACCAAACGAGGGAAATATTTCATTCTTCAAGAGCATTAATGACTGAATAATGTTTCAAAAGCAGAGACAAGTGGAGTCAACTTCTTACCTTTCTGTAAAGCACTAGGAAATGACAGGGTGACTTTCTCATCCTCATTTTGATAGTTAAATCCTGTGGCATTAATTTCTAGAGAGAGGAAGACAAAGACATGAGACCATGAGCATGCAAAATTCCCTCTTCCTATTTCAGGAATTTAAAATCAGGTGTAATCAACAAAATTAAATGAGTCAAGATACCTACAAACTACATTTTTGTTTATTAGTATTAATAAAGAATAAAAGAGCGTAAAAAGCTGAAGGAGTCTGACCCTCACCTTCTCCTCCCTGCGGTACGAAGGACGCCGTGATGATGTCGATGTCAGCACAGTTCATCACAATCTGATTTGTGGCTTGTGTAACCTGTAAATATTGACATAAAAAACAGCATAACTTACCAACGATAATCTCTGCGGTGCCATGATTTCAAATCCCAATGTGTTAGGGAAAGATGAATTTTGAATGGAGTGTAAAACTTCAATAAAACGATCACCGGAGTACATAAAGAAGGAGGAGGAGTTTTTGTTTTGGATGGTATATCCAGACGAGACGGGAATGAATCTACTTATTGTGAGCTAAACACACAGAGGCTGAGCAGCAAACCGGTCGCAGATAAAGAAAACAAAAACAAAGACAGGAAGACCGACTAATGGGGCTTCGCACTTGTGAAGTGGAAAAACCCCCCTGTGGATGTGACTGCCCAACTCATTGAGGGCGAAACACAGTGGCACACTTGGACGCCATGCGGTTCTCAGAAAGGGCCGTCGATAGTGACGCTCACGGTGTGTGTGGCGCTGCTGGTTGGACGCGGCTGTCGTTTGATGCACTCGGAGGCGGACACGGTGGCAGAGAGGCCTGTAATTATGAGACATGCCAGGCAAATGGCAAAGCGCCACACTGCTTGGGTTTCTTTCCGGTCCATTGTATTTCACCCGGGCTTTGGACGAAACGCAGGAAAACAGGGTGTTACTGAACCAAACCGTGGTCAAGAATTTTTTCACCTCCGAGCAAACGCAGCAGGAAAATAAACTTTAAGGAGTACTCGACTTTAAGGGTTGCCGAAATAAGGATTTGCATTTAGTACTTAAAAAGACACAATGTTTGAATATATTCAAATCTTGATTGAATGTTTAATCAGTATAGCTGGTTTAAATATGTCCCACTTTAACAGAGATTATATGCTAATTAGTAATAAGCACATTATCTCATATATATATATATATATATATATATATATATATATATATATATATATAGAGTCCGTGTGCTAGGTGTTATTTCTGTCCTGGTGCCAATAAGACGCCTAACAAAATAAGACAAACTTCTCAAAAGAAATCCAGTACCAACTTTCAACGGCTTTGTGCTGAAACAATAAATTGATCGACAGAAAGATAAATCATCAACTATTTAGATAAGTAATCGTAAAAGTGGTTCTTCGAGGAAACACGTCAGCTCTTCAAAGCGTGAGGATCTACCCGACTTATCTTTGCTTTATAACATTTGTAAACTTTATTTCTCTGAGTTGTTGGACTGCTGGTCATGCAAAACGTTTACTCTGTTTTCCAGCGATCTGCTTTGTATTTCATATTATCTTATCATTTTTTTTTATTTACAACTCATAAAATGATCTGCTCTTGATATGGAAGCAGTTTATACCCCAGTAGTGAAGGGTGTCACACACACACAAAGAAAATAACAGTGCACATTTTGGCCATAATATACAATGACGCCGTGTATCCTGATTGCGTGAGTGTTCATCAGGACACAGGTGTTCGGACACTCAGCCGACAGGTGGACTTACACACGAAAGGCACAACTCCAACTCAGAAATACAATCAAAGTAAAGCTGGCGCGTTTATTTTATGTGTGTTAGATAGTAGCTACTCTCATTGTGGCAATAAGCCTCAGGCAACCGAACTGATTCACTAACCTATTACCTTAAGTCAACTGAAAGCTAACCGGCATTCCTCACATTTCACCCCGACCGACTGTTAAAAGAGTACAGCTTCAACTGAACTGGAGCTGCTCTGAAAATACTTCACCATGCAAATTCACCGACATGTCAGTTTCACAGCCAGGACACGTTAGTGCGTCTTTACTCGAGGGATGTACACATTTGAAGTACTTATACTTGAGTAGTTCAAGCAACCTTTTACTTCTACTTCACCATATATTCTACTTTTTACTCCATTAGAAATATCTGACAAGTTTAGTTACTTCTCAGATGTTTTATATCCTTCCAGTTCAGTAAAAACAAAACAAAAAAACATGTGTTGATATGTTTGTGATAAACTGATGAAGTGTTTCCTTTGTGTGTTGATCAAATCCTTCTTCTTAAGCTAAATGAACTATATAAAAAGCCTCTTGATGGATCAGATGGAAAGAAGCTTCGGTACGAAGCTGAAAACAGGCTGTTGAACAGTTGACTGACACGTGGTTCTCACAGGTTACAAACACGGTGATATGAGGAATATTAAACAACCCAAAAGTATATGAATGAGTAACAACCTTAAACATCTAGAACTAAAAAATTAAACACATTACTGCAGCAGTAATATTAATTCAGAAACATCATATATATATATATATATATATATATATATAAAAAATAGTAAAACACTGACTGGGGATATTTCCATAATACTTGCATATTTGTATTAACGTAAAGCCAAGTGAAGTATTCTCATAGTGGGTCATTAAAAGTAGTACTTTTCCTCAAGTAAAGGCTTTGAATTCATCGTCTGCCCCTGAGAGAGCGGGTGGGAGGGGGCGACATGTTGCCATGATTTAGCAAACATTAGTGAGCGACAGCTAGCCGCTAGCTCGGCTCGCAGGCAGCCTGCGTGACCTTTAAACAGATTAATTGGAAGTGATTTATAGCGATGTGCTCGTACAGCAAAGTGGGTTAAAGCTGCTGGCGCGCAGCAAACTGCTCCTGAAACACATTAACGTTAAGCGCGTCGCAAAGCGCCCGTTAGCGGGCTAACGTCCGCGGTGCGACGGCTAAGCTAACGTGAGAGTGCAAGTCTGCGGGACTGTTGTGCTAGCTTGCTTCAGTTAGCACCGACCTAGTCACAGACACATCCATATATTATTATTTATTTATATTCCAACGGTGGGTCTCCTTCAGCCGGCGAGAGCCATCGACGGTCAGCTAGCGTTGACGTTAACTGCCGCCACCAACGGACAGCTACCGACCGTTGACGTTAGCTAGCGCCACCAACGGTCAGCTACCGATCGTTGGTGGCGGTGGCTAACGTCAACGGTCAGCTACCGACCATTGACGTGGAGCTACCGCAACCAAGGGTCAGCTACCGTTGACGTTAACTACAGCCACCAACGGTCAGCTACCGACCGTTGACGTTAGCTACAGCCACCAACGGTCAGCGACCGTTGACGTTAACTACAGCCACCAACGGTCAGCTACCGACCGTTGACGTTAGCTACCGCCACCAACGGTCAGCTAGCTCACGCCTGACGAGCTAGTGGCTTACGATCTGGTCGTTATCAATCGGACGAAGGCAAATTAGCTCGCTGCTGGTAACGTTAGCCGATCAGATTACATAACGAGATCCCCGCCACGCACAGACAAATCCATCCGAGTGTGAAGCCAGGACGCCCAGACGTTTACCTCCACGATCGCCTCCAGCTTGCCTTCAAAGGTGAAGTCGATCAGGTCGGGCTTCAGACACAAGCCATAGTTGACGGGGTAAACGTCAGTCGGTAACCGTACGAAGGGCCTCCTTTCGGGCATGGTTCCTGTATTTTGGCCGGTCGCGCTAACGAAGACGGTGTTGTGTGTTACTCCAGTTATCGCTCTGAGTTTTATTAATGCCGAGCGGAGCAAAGCGGGCCTCGACAGTGATGGTGGACGGCAGGTAGTGAGTCTGTGTGCGAATGACAGCGGAACCCTGCGGCCCAGGAGCAGCAACATCAACTGGAACCCTCTCAGCACTTCTCTCCCCGTAGACAGCCCAAACAACTCAACTTAACGACGCGACGAACGCGTGACGTCATCACGTCGCGTCAGTGCACGTACTGGGTCCATGGACACAATTTAGATAGATAAATAAATAGATATACAGATAAATATATAGATAGATAGATACTTTATTAATCCTGCAAGGGGAATTGTTTTGTTACAGCAGCATGTATACATACAAGTAAAGCAATATTAAATATAAAAATGCACAATATATACAAAAATATAATAATATTGAATTAACTAACAAAACAATATTCGAATGGAAGAATCAATATTTCGTGAAAGTAGTGATGCCACTGTATAAAATACACGTTTACAAGTAAAAGTCCTGCATTCAGAATTGCACTTCAGTAAAAGTACACAAGTATCATCAGAATATGAATCAGCCTTATTGGCCAGTTATGTGTATATATACAAGGACCCAGCATTAAATTGTTAAAAATAAAAGTACTTGAAAGTAAATTTACTCAAGGCTACAACTTTGATGTACTAGTATTACCATATTATGCTACTTTCTACTCCATTGCTTTTATTTAATACCATTAGTTACTTTGCAGATTTATATTAGTGATACAAAATATAATTCAACTGAAAAATTATGAGTTATTATAAATGAAGCTACCTGGCAGTATATAAAGCCATTAAAATAAACTCCACTTTTAGTAGCGGCAACATCAAAGTGATGAACATATTATAATCCAGTGATTTAATGTATATTTATCTGTAAATAGTCGGCTGTCAAAGGGTAAAGCGGGTCCTCCTTTAACCAGGGGTCAAAGGTGTGTGGTTCGATTCCCAGATCCCAGATATATTACCTATGTACTTTTACTTAAGTAGGATTTTGAATGCAGGGTTTTTACTTGTATCAGAATATTTTTACACTGTGGTATTGCTGCTTGTATTTCTTCCACTACTGGTAAGTTAAGAACAGAACACAAAAAAAGAATAACTAAATAATAAACAAACCGAATACAAAATAAAATAAAATAAGTCAATTCAAATGTTGGGTTTAGGTAACACAATTACCGTATAATATTATTTTAATGACCAACATAAAAAAACCCCACTAAAATAAAAGTTTTATTTTGAAAGCGGAAATCGGAAGTGCTTTTTTCTTGCATTCTGTCAAACGGTGGCAAGATGGCGGCGCCCATGAGGAGGACACTGCTCGCTCTTCACAGAGCAACATGTAGCAGTTTACAGGTACTGTAACATTTTGTGACACTTTACTTTATTAAATACAAACAGTCAACACGTTGTTGACACAGCTCATTTGTTTTGTTTGTTATGAAAGTGTCTGTTTTTAAAGAAGCCCCGAGGGAGCTAGTTTAGCTAACGTTAGCTGGCTGCACGTCAGACAGACATGGAACAATAATTAATCCAGGAAAATGAAAAATAGATCAAATGTTAGGAATAACTCAAATACAAAAACTCCCAAGTTAATCTACTGACCTACTGTCATTTACCATCAATTCTAACTGAACAGTCACATGATGTTGACCTCTTAAAACATTAGTGGGACGTTATTTGCAGTGGTGGGATGTAACTAAGTACATTTACTCAAAGGTCTTGTTACTTTACTACAGTACTTCCACATTATGCTTCTTTATACTCTGAGAGGTAGTGGAGTAACGTTAAGAGGCAGATATTCTCTTTACGCTCCCAGATACAGAAATGTGCAGCTTTTCCTTAATTGATCATTTCAATATTTTTGACAAACAAACTAACCAAATAATCCATAATGAGAATAATCATTAATTTATAGATCAAAACTGTAAATTCCTGCTTTTACGTTAATGCATGAGTGATAATATCCTAATGATCTAATATATAATTGTAGAAAAGTCACAGGGGACATTTTCTTCTTTTAATACTTTTAAGTATATTTTCCTGATTATATTTACATACTTTTACTTCAGTAACATTTTCAATTCAGGACTTGTAACTAAGTGGTTTTACACTGTAGTATTAGTACTGTTACTTAATAAAGGGCTATGAATACTCCCTCCACCGCCGATTACTGTTAACAAGTTATATTTATGATACTTACCGTTAACTATTTACATTCCTGGCGTTGTTTACCTGCACAATAATATTTATTGTTTAGCCTTCATATTGTTTTATCTGCACCCTATATATGTTTGCAGTCTTTCTCACTTTGTGTTGCAACTACTGCACAACAATGTCCCCTTTGAGTTAAATAAAGTTTCATCTTCAAACCCATTCTCTCAGAATGCTGAGGCGTCTCTGGACCTGCGGCATCCCGTCCCACTTTACATGCCGGTCCGCACCAAGAAGCGGTACTTCGTCCCTCCAGCGATGGGGCTGAAGAGGAAGCAGGAGGAGAACCCGGAGGCCAAGGCCCGAGCGGCAGGCATCGTCTTCAGACAGCAGTACTTTGAGAGGCCCATCAACATCGCCTGCACCGGTAATAATGCTGTTGTTTTCTCTTTATTGCTGGTGTGTGAGTCTTCTAGTTTCAAATGATTGAATGTTAAGACTGCAAAGGCTTTTGGGAGCGGGGGGGGGGGGGGTATTAACAACATTGTAGTACATTTATCAAATACAACATATCAAACTTTGGAGGGATAAAAGATGAAGATGATCTACCAAAGTGTGTTTACAGCAAAGAGCATCAAAAACTTTAATGAAACAAAAGTTGGCATTTCATGTGTGGTCATAATATAAAACACTTCTTTTGACTCATTCTGATATGAATAATAATTGTCACATTTAGACCCTTTTATTGGAGCCATATTGTTGCCATTTGTCTTAAATTAATTGTTTTATGTCTTCTCTTTGAATCATTGAACATATCAGCTGCTTGTGTTGAGACAAGAAGAAGAACTTTGTCTTCTTTTGTGAAATGAAACATGGTTTGGTCGGTAGAACTAATGTTCATTTTTCAGGAAAACCGTATAGTTTTGGTAGTTGGTACAGAAGCTCAGGTATCCAGTAATCATCTCGATAAAGAAACTGGTGTATTAGTGGTGAGAAAAATTAGACATCGGCACATTTGTCCTCAAATGACAACACCAAGTCTCCTGCTGTTGTAAACAATAAACAATAAATGCCGTTTCACAACCCAAAGGTGTGGATCTACTCCTCATCAGTCATACGGCAACAATGTATTTTGCAACATACAAACACTGATTGATCGTCCCTGTTTGATGTCTTTACCAGCGGGAATCTTTGACCCCTACATCCCCCCGGAGGGCGACGCTCGTCTCTCCACGCTGTCTAAAGAAGGCCTGAAACAACGAACTGAACAGCTGCGACAGAGCGCTGCCTCACAGCTCGCGTAAGAGCCTGTCTCTCAACTCCTGCTTCTCTTATCGCCTTATTTCAGAACATCTTAAGACGATGCACTTTGCAGTAAATGGGAGGAAGCTGAATTTCTTTCTTTCTTTTTCTTTCTTTCTTGTTTTCTTCCAGGATTCGTAAAATCAAAGAGCACGACTCTCAGTTCACAACGAAGAGTTTTCCAGAGCAAGCTCAAGAAATCTTTATCGAGGCCCACAACGCCCTGACACAGTAAGAACATGAACCTGTGTCTCTCTTCCCTCTTCTAGCTGACACAGCTCATCTTAGCCTCGTAGTCGGGGGAGGGGGGATCGACAATATCTGTGCAGACGAGAGCGGATGTACCTTTTAGTGTTGAGACCGTCGTGTTGCCTCCATTTAGGAAAGCTCTTTACAAATAAACAGAGCCAGAGTTATGTATTCAATTAAGAAAACAGTGAACAGTCCAGCTGGTTTACCAACCTTCTAATGCCTTAAAGGGGCAGTTCACCCCAAAATCTAAAATACATACTTGTCCTCTTACCTGTGGTGCTATTTATTGGTCTGGATTGTTTTACTGTGAGTAGAGATGTCTGCCTTCTCTAAAATATAATGGGATGATAAAGATAATTGTGGATAATATTAACATTTGTTTTTAAAAACAACACTTGAAATGATGAAGACGCTTGCAAATGACACGGTCATACAAAATGTTGTGAGCAGTGTCACGTGGGGACGATGGTTGAAAGGAGAATAGTTCTTAAATGAAACCCAAATGTTGCCGACCCCCGGCTCTAAATCAAGATCCACAAGGTTTTTTGGTAATCTGCATTGCCCCTTCAGTTCAGTCTGATTATACTGAACTCGGAAAATTACAGTAAACTGGGAAAAAAAAAACCTCCATCTGCTGATGAAGACGGTGAAGTGCAGTTCAAACCACGGACCATAAAGGGAAAACTCGCCACCTTTTTATACGGCGGTGATTTTGAAGAAATCAATTATTCAGTGCGTACTGTAATGACCCGAGAAAGCTGAGTTGTCCTGTTCGGCGACCTGCCTACATGTACCAGGATGCATTGCACACGAGCCTCTGATACCCAGGGTGCATTTCTTCGGCAGTGCGGCTGAATATCCTGTAAAATGCATCGTCATCAAAAACAGCCCGTGCACTCATATTTCTGTTATTGAGCATGTCGAGGTCTGGCTTACCAGAGAAACACAAGCTGAAAAAAGTAAAAGCCTGAAGTTCTTCATCACATCCGTCTGCTACGTCATTGTCTCTTCAGACGACCGGGCTGTATGGAAGCTGACAACTCAGGTTTTCTCTGTCAATATAGCTCTCCCTGAGGATTACTATCAACACTGATTGGACGTCCACAAAAATATTATTTTCTCTATAAACTATTAAATTCATTCTGTCCATTTCTCCTTCGAGCTGTTTTTGTTCTTTGTTCGAAACAAAACGGCACATTTTCCAAGAAAATATCATAAGACACTTTGGTCCCAATTCCTGAGTCCTGTACACACACGTCTGTGGCTCAGTCGGTCGAGCGGGTCGGCCTCTAACCAGAGGCTCGAGTGTTTGATCCCCGTCTCCCCGTCACGTGTGCAGGTTGCAATCATGTTTTTTTTTTTTAAGTTTTTAAATCAAAATGTCTCAAATGAAAAGATTTTTAAAGAAGGAGGTTATTTTCCAGGTGTGGCTTCCCGGTCCTCGCCCCCCATCTGATGCACAATAACGCAGCACGTCATGAGACTAAACGTTGTCTTTGGGTTTAGATCGGAAGATTAACGCCTGCCATTTGTTTTTCTGCAGGTTCCACAAGGAGAAACTCCACTCCCTGGTGACAGAAAGAGGTTATCCCGTAAGTTCTTTTTGTGTGTTTTGTCACTAATTCAGTTTCATCAAATCCCCCAATTTATTTTCGTTTTGACTCCTCCCATCGCTCCTCCGTCCTGTGCTCAGGAGATGACGAGGGGGAACCGTTACAAGACGATCAGCTGGAGGTTTGTAGAGTCCCTGGAGCCGCCCAAGGTGGTCCACGCCCGCTGCCCCGACATGGTCACCAAAGGCAACCTGTACGGCCAGGTGACGGTCCGCATGCACTCCAAACAGGTACGACTCGTATGCTAATGACCCGTAGTCATGATATGAGTATCAACTGTTTGTGTGCAGAGCTTTTTCTCGACGTGTGTGTTCCTGTTTTTTCATTAATGCAGGTTTTAGTGTAAAGCATCTGTGTTTCACACGGTTATTTGCACCTGGGGTTTAAAGACGATGTTACAATCAGGATTTAGGTGACTTTGCTCTTTTGCGTCCGGTCGTCCCCGCAGATTCTGGCCATCTACGACCGCTTCGGGAGGCTGATGCTGGGCAGCGAGGAGCAGCCGAAGGACGTCCTGGAGTACCTGGTCATAGAACGACACCTCGTCAACCCCTACGGCCGCTGGAGGCTACACGGGAAAATAGTGCCGTCCTGGGCTCCGGCCAAAGACCCAATTATTAAGGTGACCCTCCGCGCTGCACTGGCCGACTACATTCATCTTTTAGTAGAAGAAGAAGGCAGAGTTCCAAGGCAGACTCACTGTCAAGAAGGAAATTTAAAATCCTTTATTCACTAGCCCGTCCATACGTCACTTTAACGACCACATGAACGAGATGTTTCAAGCTTTTCAGTTTAATTTTCTTATGTTTTCAGTGAATTATTTTCCTCTTGCGTCCTTCGCTTCTTCCCCTAAAATAGCAGCTGTGTGGTTATAGTCCAAAAGCTGCTCAAGCCCGGGTTTAATGGACCTAATAAACTGTCCCTAACAGCAACCAATGGACTGTGATCAAATATTAAACATGGTATATATTTATTATATAAGGGCGTATGTTTTATGTGCGTAAGAAAAGCATATGCAACCTTTTTTCAGCATCAAAGTTCATTGTTGACTTCAGAAATAATATTTTCACACAACAATCTGAACTCGGGTCCATTTAACTCGCCTTTCATACATAATAAAAACAACTACTGAGCTTTCACACCAACACATACATCTCCGTGACGACAGATGAAATAAAGAAATTTGGGATTGTTCAGTCAAACTAAAAAAAACTAAAAACATTTTTTACCAAACACACGCAATTTCTGTGCTAAAGTGCTGAAATTCATCAGTCATATTTGATCCAATGTGAAGTGCTCCGTCACTAAAGACCGTTTGGTTTATTTTTGACAAGAATATTACCATAAACCTCAGACACATGTGACTCATTTCACACAAAGTGTGATCCACGAGGCTAAAGCACATCGGTGGAGAAGCTGGAGGAACGAGAGCTGAAGCTTTTATTTGATTTGAGTTTCCTCCGCTCCAATACCATGAAGGTGAATTGTATTTAATTCATGGTGCTCACATCCTTGGAAAAAAATGACATAAAAAAATAAATAGAAGCTCAACAGCAACATCTCTTTTAAAGAAACCATTACTGTGGATGATCCACAGAACACCGTGTGGACAGTTTCCATCTGGACTGTTTCGATGGTAGAAAAGTAGTTCCGGTGAAAACGGTTGACATTAATGTCTGTGGACTCTCCAGAGTAAAAAGCAATATTGATTCTGAAAATGTCATTTTTTTTGGTTTAAATATCACAAACTAAAACCTCTGTTGTGTTGAGGCAGATAAATAAAACCAAACCATCTGCATAGATCGATGCCAATAGAGGCGAGGAAATGTTTTTGTCTGGGTGACACTTTAAACATAAAGAGCTGATGGTCTTCAGTAAAGCGGAGAATCGCCGCGCTTGAATCTTTTTTTTTTCTTTAATGCCGTTATCTCAAGTTAATTATTTTGTTGTCTTATTTTCTAACGAGATAATCAACTCGTTATCTCCAGGAAACAAAAGGTTGTTTTCCTCTTATTAATGTTTCGGCAAGAGAGAACAAATTCTTGGATAACGAAATAATTCACTTAAGAGCTCCTGAAAAAAGAGAAGAAATAGCTCGCACAGCCGTTCTGTTTCTCACTATGTGGATGTAGATTAAACCACATTTAACTAGTATTTCTGCGTCATATATGAATGTTTCTGACATGCAGGAAAGCAACGCTGTGGCTCCTTCCTTTCCTTAAACACTTACTGTTGCAGTGACTTTAAATGATCTGGTGATCCGTTACCTCAGGGTCTATCTGACACGGTGACACAAAGCCCCGTTAATATTCTGGCTACCTGAGTCGAGTTCAGTGTCTGCGTCGACACGAGACTGGGATAGAAGTCGACTCGGATTACTCGCATCACTGCAAAACGCAGGATATAATCACCTTGAATCTGTGAGTCAGCCCCCGCTGTGTCTCGACTACGGCAGACAGATGGAGCGGTGATGTTGCCTGGGAGCGGTTTCTTACTCTGAAACCGCTCCACCATCGAGGGCTCCGCAACAGTTCTGTCTCCCTTCTCATGGTTACTCTGCAATGATACTTTTTTTTTTTAAATTAATAATGATATTAAAAATAACGAGGAGCTTGTTGTTCATGCGGGAAGATTCCTTTCATTTATAGTAAGAAAATAAGGGAAATTATATTATGCAATTCATCATAACCAAATGGATGTTTAATTGTTTATTAAGTGTCTTTAACACAACTGGCAGCATCAGAGATTTAAAATTCTAGATTTTACATATTTTATTCCTTTTTTTTTCCCCAAGCATAATGCTACAGATATCTTTAAAAAAAATCAGCTGCACCAAACCTCTGAGGTTTATCTAATTCTTTGTTATTTTATGCTCCGACACCCGTCGACCACAATCTGTCAAGCCGACTGACGAATGAAGGAGGACGCGTCCACCAGCTGTAGTCTGCCATTTAGAACAGAAACAAAAAAACAGAATTTACAGGCTCACTGCTGCTCCTGTGTTTTGGGGACTGTAACTGGTTAAAAAAGACAGTATTAACTATTTAATGTAAAAAAAGAAAATACAGGAAACCATCTATAGTGATATACAACAACAAGGGACAGCAGGAGTTTTCCAGTGTCTTTCTGCTGTCTTTGAACATTGTAAACTGGTTTTCCAACCTTTGTCCTGAAGCCTAATTCCCCTCAGAAGAAGATACAGCATTAAAAGCAGCATTGAATAGATGGTCGCTTAAAATATTTGTCATTTGTTGATTTCAATTAATTTTACAAAAAACTTGACTCTGCCCCTTTTTTCCTCCTCCAGACCGTCATGATTCCTGGTCCAGAGCTGAAGCCAGGACAAGAGTTTGAGGCCCTCAACTATGAAGTTCCCAAACCAGAGGCGGTTCAGTGGAATAAGTAGGCCACCGGGTGGCGCTGCTCTCAACATCAAACCACACTGGGACATTATGAGCAGTCATGCGCCAAATGCAGTTTAAATTCTGGCTGCGGCTGGTTAGTTTGTCCACTTTGGCCAGAAACCAGGCTTCCTTTGGAGGCTCTTATCTGTTTGAGAAATGCTGTTGGCCGTTGAAAGGATGGAAGCAGCAGGTGAGTTTTTAGGATGAACAAACTACTGAGTCCTTGCAGCCAATAAAGCTGCTGCTCTCCCTGCAACACACAGCAGTCTGGAATAATAACAACAGTAATACATTTTCTCAAATTTGTTTCACACATTTTCATGTTGTTTCAGGACTAACTTAAAAAATAAAATGTACAGATCTCCAGAAACTGAATGGTTTATTTCTGTGATGAATATACTGCATGTTGACCTCAGGAAATACAAAAATAAAGTGTCCCATCTGTGTCTCCTCAAACCAGTTGATTAAAATGTTACTTTATCGTAACAATCTTTCATAGAAGATTTTTGCATACAAAATTTAAAACAGAACATGAGGCTGTTTCTCTCTGCAAATCAAGGGATGTGTTACAACAAATTCTTTTTTTTCCTTTTTTTTTTTTTTTTTTTTACTTGACATCAAATTACAGCACGTTCATTCAAAAGACACACTAACATGCAACAATGCTCAAAACTAGGTCACTCCATTGACGAAAAAAAAAAAAACTTGGCGCGGTGTTTAAACAATGAGATCACTGAATGGAAAAAAAAGAATCACTGCAGCTGTCTGGAACAGAATGACACTCTAGTAGCTGGAGTGCTGAAAAACTGACACCTGATTTCACAAATTGCTGGCATAGACATGTAACTTAATTACATCCATAGAGAATACTGCTAATATTGTAAGTTTATATTATAATACTGCTTTTAAAATGTTGTAGTTATTTAAAATGGTGCTCACTAATGGCAGACATTGAAATGTAGGGCCACTCTTGATGTCAATAAAGTAAGCTAATATTAAATATATCTAATAGTCATAAGATATCTTTGACTAGTCCGTGAATCAATTTAATTTAAAACATCTGTCAGTATTAGAAGAATCTCTCCTATTGAATAGGAATAACAATGTTTGTGAATATTACTTTGGTGCCAAAGATGTGACTTTTTTTCAGCAATGACTCTAATAACTAATATCAATATCTGCGTAAATAAAAAACACATTAACTAGCAATTAGTCAACTACTAAGGGGCAGCCCCATTTGTTATTGAAACGGAGGCTTCATCTGCATGACTCGCAATATTTAGATAATTTCAGAGTCTAAAGCAGGTTCGTTTAGCTGCAACACAAATGTCCCGAACAATTTGATGTTCTTTGCGATTACCAAACATTTAAGGAGCATGTACTCTGCACAGTTTTTAATGTTTATCTCATTGGCCCATCCTGGTGAAACTGGTGTCCATTGAAATTGTACTGACATTACTTTCTAAATATTATAAAAACAATGATGCAGTTTTCACTCCACTATGAAGGGGTTCTAAGGGTGTATGTCTTGAAGTTTATGGTGATTTATGAATTTATTTGGCATTGTTTCTTTAAGTGGTGGAATGTTTATGACATTATTGTGACTGAATCAAAAATAAGCATAGTAATAATCATTGGCATTTAGTCCATTAAATCAGTCACTTAAGCAAACAAGTATGCATAGTTTTATCAATTATTAATACAACATAGAAATGTAGTTTGACATCCAATGCTTTACACTAAACACGTTCTATTCCTTTGAAAAAAATTAGACTGAATTTATCAGGCGAATGCTGGTTTAGCGTTGAGTTCAATCCACGAGATGCTGTATTTTATGATTGTGAGCACTGTGGACTTGTTTAGTTCAGGTTTTGTGACGTTCACCTCAGCCATGGGTCCAACAGACTGTGTACGTTCATGACATATGTGTGTATTTTCACCTAAAAACATACAGAGACACAAAAAAACATTTCAATTTTAAAACTGGGGCAGGGTAGAAGCAGGAATAAAAGGTACTTCATCTAAAAGCCTTAGATGCCCTTCCATCAGCCAAGAAATGTCCGTCTGTAGTTCATTGCTGGTTTAATGAGGGACAATAACGCAAGTGTGCTTCAGGTGAAAGAAAAACTTATTGTCACTCAAGTTTGCACAACTCGTTGGGTCCAGCTCATCAAGTGTTTACTAAAGGCTTCTTCTTCGTCGGATAGCGACATGGCCCAAAAGTCCAACCTGAAATAACAAAGCCCTAAATTCTGTCCTTGATTAGCGCAGTTACTTGTTCCAACAGAGAGGGCTTTCAGCTCTGCCAGCTGCAGGGGAGCCGTTTCTGAGCTGACCGTGCACTCTGACCCAAGTTCCCCTTGGACCATCAACAGGCGAAGGGGTAAAATGTTAAAAACAAATGCTGGCGAGATTTGGATCACAAGTCCGATGGGAATACGAAAGCCTCGGCAGCAAATTCTGCATCGTCCTCCTCGTCTTCCTCAGGAATATTCTCAGGCTCCCATGTAAAGACGTCTGAGGCATTGTCTGTGAATGAACCTGATCGGCTCCGTTCCATATTCCAGGGACACAAAGCATCACGCCGGCCCAGGTTTTCTTTTGACTCCTCTATCTGCTCTGTGCTGATATCTGCTAGGCCCTCTTCAACACTGAGTGGCCCCTGGTTCTCTGTGATGTCATCTTGGTCACTTTTGGAAATATCCAATTTGCTTTCGGTTGAGGTTTGTGGATCCTTAGACTCCCACGGACAAACGTCTCCTCCATTGCTGTCTTGCTTTTGGACAACTCCTGGTTCCTCTGTATCCCACGGACAAACATCTCCTCGTGTACCATCTTGCTTTTGGAGAACCTTAGGTTCCTCTGTATCCCACGGGCAAACATCTCCACGTGTACCATCTTGCTTTATGAGAACCTTTGGTTCTTCGGTATCCCACGGACAAACATCTCCCTGTTTACTATCTTGCTTTTGAAGAACCTTTGGTTCCTCTGTATCCCACGGGCAAACATCTCCTTGTGTATTATCTTGCTTAATGAGAACCTTTGGTTTGTCTGTATCCCATGGGCAAACATCTCCTTGTGTATTATCTTGCTTAATGAGAACCTTTGGTTCGTCTGTATCCCATGGGCAAACATCTCCTTGTGTACTATCTTGCTTAATGAGAACCTTTGGTTCCTCCATATCCCACGGGCAAACATTTCCCTGTGCGCTATCTTGCTTTTTGAGGACTTTTGGTTCCTCTGTATCCCACGGACAAACATCTTCCTGGGAATTTCCTTGTCTTTGTAGGTTCCCTGATGCTTTTGAGTCTTCAGTTTTGACTGCCCCTGTGCGAGCTGTGTCTTGCCTTATATGACTCTCCGATGTTTTGGGAGTCTGTGGATTTTCTGATTCTGGTTCGCCACTATCCCACGGACAAACATCTGCTGGCCTTTCCAGTCCTTGTGACACCATCCTGGTAGCTGCAGTTTCATCAGGGGGGTCAGTTTCCCAGGGACATAAGTTTACTCTTGTGCCGTCTTTCCCATCAGTCTGTACAGAAGTAGCTCTCAAAGGTGAGATACCTTTTTGTGAGTCTGCTGGTTTGTCTTGATGTCCAGTATCCCAGGGACAAATATCTACCTTGATAGTCATTTGTGTTGTTGAGCCTGTATCTGTTGGCTCGGTGTTCCCCTCATCCCATGGACAAACGTCTCCCATGATTTTAGGTGGATCAGGGAAATCCCATGGGCAACTTTCTGATGCCTTGGACATTTGTCTAACAAAATGCAGGGCAGGGGATTTTGCATGGTGTTGCTGCTCATTACTTAAAGTTTCTTTTGACCCACTAGGATAGATGGCAGGTTTCATAATTTCTTGCCGAAGAGGCACCGACAGCGTTCCCTTGTTCTCCAAAGGATTACGGTTTTCATAGACAACTTCAGCCTTGTCCTGAACATCCCAGGGACAAACGTTAACATATTCATCATCTTCCTTCACTGAAGGTGGAGGACTTCCCGCAGTCTCCCAGGGACATACATTTGCTGATCGTTTCAAAGACTCTTGTTCCTGTAAATCTTTGGACGTGTTAGTATAATAAATAACTGGAATATCCTGTGATTCCCAAAGACACGCATCACTACGACCACTTCCTCGCCTGCTCATATTCCCTTGCTCTTCAGATTCCCATGGACATACATTAGATGGTTGAGATACTTGTGAGTCCCAAGGGCAGACATCTGCTTTAATGCTCTGCTGCTTCTTAAATCCCTCCCCTTCCTGGGAAGTATCAGCTCCATCCCATGGACACACATTTGTGTAGGAAGAATTGCGGACTGGTGTAATTCGATTACTTCCTCTTCTGTGAGTTGAAGGAGTTCTACAGCTGCTAGCAGTTTCCCAAGAACTAATACTACTACGTTTGCTGTTCTGCCTGGATAAAAACACATTTTCGTAAGTGCCGTCTTTTTGCACATCATCCATGTCCCAAGGGTAGACAGCAGATTTTCCGATTGCTGGCTTTCTTGGGCTTCTGTCGAAAGAATCCCCAGAAGAAAGTCTGATGGCATTCTGTTTCACAAGACATGGTTTTTCCATTGTTGTCATACTTCTTTTCTGTAGTGACCTCTTTTCCATGTTGGGACGTCGACTAGATGTTCCCAATCTCGGCGTTGTGGAAGCGCTTTCCTGACTTTTTTGTGAAACAGAATCCTCTTTATATAAACTCCCATCCTTACTGGACCTGCTTCCGCCATCAAAGGATCCCATAACCGTTTTCACAGAGAGCCACTTACTGGACGTGTTACGGAAGGAGAAGACACGTTGATCTTTTGTGACCTTTGGTCTCGGAGTGCCTGGTGCACTTGCAGACACACAGACCTGTGGTTTGGGGGAGTCAGTTCCACCTATGCCTCTATCCTGTGAAGGGTTCTTTTCTTTGAGTGGAAAATGGTCCCAGGGACAGGCAAGCACTTCTGGAGTCGGTGGCTCTTTCACTGACCCATCCTCAGAGTTTGCGTAGGTGACATGTTTCTGGTTCTTGTCTCCTGATTGTTCCTGATCCACCTCCCAAGGACAGACCTCGGTCTTGTCAAATGACTCTGACTGGAGAGCACTCCTGGTCTGGTCACTAATGGAAATGCTCTGCCGGGACCTTGACAGCACTGTGCATGCTCTGTTAATCTTTGCTATGTTCTCCATAGAATGGGTGGTAGTGGAGGTTAGACTCCAGGACTTATGAAGCCTGGTGTGATCAGGATGCAGGAGATTGGTATCAATTGACAGATTTTGGGCGCTGGCTGACTTGCAAACTCCTGGTGGGATATCCAAGGAATCCGTTTCAGATCGCCGGGAAGATCTCTTCACCGCGTTGGCCTTTAACATGGAGTCACGCAAGGAAGGGTCTCTTTCCCTGACATAGTGATGATCACTTTGGGACTTGCGCATAGATGGCGATGGTGATCTCATGGAACTTTTGTAACTGATACTGACAATATCTGGGGTCCTCCTGAAAGACTCGGCTCGATTCATACTGATCCTACTGTGAAAGGATCCATCTTTGTCTTCGCGGCTGTACTGCCGACTCATGCTTTCTGGGATCTCCGCAATGCGTCTAATAATGGATCTCCCCAACGCACATCGAGAACTTCGCTTCTTTGACAGATGGGGGTTGTTTGCGGTCATCTTCTTGGTCTTGTGGACTTCTAACTGGGCATATAACTTCCTCAGTTCATCCTGGTGCATATGAAGAAGGGAGGAAATTGATGAAGGGATTGAGGAAATGGATGAGGAGAGGAAAAGATATGGAGAGTAACAAGTCAGAGGAGAGGTAACATCTTCATGTAAGAAGAACACCGTTTAGGATAAGGATAAAGGGTGGAGAAAGGTTATACTGTATATGTTCATTCTACCGCTGATTATATTAACTGTTCATTTATTATTTGAGTTATAATACATTTAAGATCTGTTTAAGTGAGTCTACATGTGATCATGACTGAAATTAAGGGACATTTATTTTCCTTATTTAAATGTGATCTGAGGAATTTCTTCCACATTTTGTAAACCATGCCCCAGTGCGAAGTGATAACATCGTTCTGAGGGGACAAGATAGTTTACCCGAAAGTCATCCGGGTCCACTCCACTGTGTTCACTCCAAGCAGAGTGAAAACTGCTGTTGAGGTACGAGCCGGAGCGCCGCAGGTCCACTTCATCTTCATACACCTCCGCTGCAATCTCCTCTCTCCCCGGCTTAGACACATAAAGAAACTGTGGAGGAAACACAGGAGTAACTTAACTTTTGGCATAAGAAAACAATAGTTTACAAACAGTTGTTTGTAGTCATTACACATTTAAATACACTTCAGTTCACAGTGAAATTATTGGATGGATTATCACAGAATCTTGGAAAAAGAAATTCATGGTCCACGACTTCTCATAGCATGCATGTTGACAGGCCAACAGGATAAACAGTAGCAGTGGTGGAAAGTAACTAAGCAAATTGACAACAATTTGATTAGTGTTGGAGATAAATTGTAAGACCTTTCTTGGTGAAATTCACAAAAAAATACCAAAACAAATGGCAGTATATATATATATATATATATATTAAAAAATAAACTACACTTTTACCAGTGGCAACATATTGTATCAATAGTTATAATTGTGGTGCGGACAAAACAACTTCAAGCTCAACGCTCTAAAGACGGTGGAGATGATTGTGGATTTCTTGCCCCGCCTGCCCCCCGTCCCCCATGTGTGATTTCCCAGTTGACGCCGTTGAGTCCTTCAGATTCCTCGGCTCCATCATAACCCACGAACTCAAGTGGGAGCTGAACATCAGCTGGCTTATCAAGAAGGCACGGCAGAGGATGCACTTCAAGCAGCAGCTGAAGAAGTTCCACGTGCCTCAAGATAATGAGGTTGCACTTCTACTCTGCCATCACTGAGTCCATCCTCACCTCCTCCATAATTATCTGGTATCATTTGCTCTGCAGAGATGATGATTGGCAGCTATCTGCCTTCCCTGCAGGACCTGTAAGCCTCAATAACTCTGAGGCGGGCAAAAAAACAGATTGTGGCCGACCCCTCTGACCCGGGAAATCAGGACCAAGACCTCGGGCCACAAAAACTGTTTCTGGGCTCATCAACAAGACCCAGAACCCCCACTGACTCACTCTTACGTCAACAGGACAACAATTTAAACATCACATTGTTTTTTTGTACGCACCAATCAGAGAGTCAAATTACTGTATGTGCAAACGTGCTTGGCTATAAACTGTTTTTGATTGTTATAATTCAATAATATACATTATTCTGAAATGGGTCGTTGTGCAGAGTGAGTATTTATACTTTAAATAAATTTTTTTGCTAATACTTTTGTACTTTTGCCTAAGTCACATTTTGAATGCAGAACTACCACCACTGAAAATTAGCCTGTTACGCTAACATGCCTAACATTAGCTATCATGCTAACGGTATGCATGACAACAGGCTCAAATATGATAAATCACATGCTAAATTGTATACGTCACATGAGTTGAATGCTAACTGAAAAGAATGCTGGCATTATGTCAGAGGTCGTATTTAGCTCGATAGCACGGCTAATTAAAAAAAAAAACCCGGATTAAGGCAAGAACATTTCTAGATATCGAGACGACTTAATGCTTGATTGATGACCTTTCTGTCCACTTTGACCCCTTATTCTACCCCAAGATGCTACGAGTACCTTGGGAAGGAAGAGCAGGGCGAGTGTCACAGTGATGGTCACGTGGGTGTGCGTGAAGGAGAGCAGCAACATCCAATCAGGATGGAGAGAGGGAAAGGTGAACCTGAGGGAAATCAGCAAAATAAATACAAAATCATGTCACATCAGTGCATTGTGTTTGTAAATATATTGCTCGGGCATATTGTGGGGGGGGGGCGGGGTTATCTGTCCTGCAGAGACATGCTCACTGTTTTACCTGAACAGATGGAACATGGAGGAGAGCAGCAGCTCGTTGTGGATGGCGATGCCCATGTAGCGAGGCTCGTGGAAGGCTGAGGGAACCGGCCTGACGGCGGTCCACAGGGAGCTGCCCCAGCACAGGAACAGGAGCTCGGCTGAGGTAGAACAAAGTTTCGTTGGGTTTTTCTTTTCAATTTGTTAGAGTTTAGTACGATTTTAGCATTCTAATATTGATAAAATGCTTAATGTTGCGTAAACTGCATGACATTTAGATTTCCTATGCAATGAGAGATTTTTCGTGATAATTTAAGTCTGCTCACTTTTGGGGTTTACCCTCTAAAATAGAGTCGGCTGGATAATACGATCATGTTTCCCGTTAAATTTCAATGCTAATGAAAGTTAATATTGACTTCAACGTTAGAATTTCATGACCATTATTTGAGGTCAAAATATACGCATAACATTCTAAATCTAGTTTATTACATATATAAAAAGTGAAATAACTGCATTGTTGGTGGGAAAGGAATCCATCGACTCAGATAATCTGAAGTGTCTCTTTCTCAAGCCTCCGGACTCGTCTTCGCCTCGGCTGCCACTCACCCACAGCCATCATGTAGTCCCAGCGGTCCAGGTAACACAGGTTGAAGCCCTGGCCGTCCGACGTGGTGGTCGTGACGAACACCGGGATGTTCCTGTCGCGGTTCTGCAGGACGCCGACCGTCCACGCACACAGGAACCAGCTGACCGTCATCAGCATCACTCCCAGAATCCTCAGCAAGTGCAGGCTGGACATGTAGGGCACCCTCTGGGCCGTGCGTGAGAGGAACACCTTCAGGACCCTGCGAGGCAGAAAATGTATAAAATGTAGAAGCCTGTGAGCAAACGGGGAAACTAACGTTTGCAGGTTTAGGGACTTTAAAGTGAGGCGATTTAACATTCGCTGACATTTACAGGATAATGGCCCATTAAAGGATCCTTTTCTAGAAGTAGGAAACAACAAACCAGGGAGGTTTGCTTCTTTTGCTTCTTTTAGGAGTGTTATAATATCATTAAATGTTTATTGCACTGCTAAATCTTCCACTGGGACAAGAGGAGAGGCATAAAGGCCAGTGAACAGCAATATTTATGTAAAGGTAGCGAACATTAAGCAGGAAAACCAGTGTGTTGAATTGAGCAAGGGAGCATTTTTTATTATTATCTCCGCCAGAAGAATCATGCGATCGCTCGGGTGTGTGCGTGACTGTGCACCCCCGTGTCTGTCCACGGCTAATCTCTCGTTCTGCTGCAGCAAACTGCATAACATTTGGGGTGGCCGGTTATGGGACGCATGCTCAAGGACCTCTCGTGGTTGCAGCGAGATAATTATGTCTTTTTATCTCATAATTTCGACTTTCTATTTCATAATTATGACTTTGTTTGTTTGTTGGCTACATCTTGCACTACTGTTTCGTTTTGTTAGTTAATTTAATTTAATATTATTATTATTATATTATATTTGTTGTGCATTGTGCATTTTTCTTATTTTTCTTATTTTCTTATTATTATTCTATTTTTTTGTATATATTGTTCTTACCTGTATGTAAAAATGCTGCTGTAGCGAAAAAATGTCCCCTTGTGGGATGAATAAAATATCTATCTATCTATCTATCTATCTATCTATCTATCTATCTATCTATCTATCTATCTATCTATCTACTAATTGTGTTCACAGTTTCTTTTACTGCAAGCACTCATTTGTCTGTTATCGTTTACATTAAAAAGGCAATGCAGCTTTCTTTATATGGCACATTTCAAACACAGAGGAAATTCAAAGCCCGAATAGCATTTAAGACAGTAAATATACAAATTCTGTGAGCACAATAATTCCACGAGTGTAATACTTGTATAAGTACAGACCACAGACTGAGATTTGAACACTCCGTGTTTATAACAGCAGGTGAATCATTGTTGTGTTGAAATCTAACGGGATGTTACTGTAAAATAACAGAAACCAGACGTACCTGTACATTTTCAGAGTGACTGTCCCGTAGACGATGGAGAAGCCGAGCATTCGGACCCAGCGGAGCAGAATACACCTGAAAGTACTCGGCTTGAAGTACATGATGAACACCTGCAGAGACAGACGCTTCCTGTAAGTAGTTCTACTGCTCTCACTGCTGCTTAAGAGTAATACTACCATCCAATTACTTCCCATTACAACCACTACTTCTACTACTGCTGCTGATACTATTATACTATTATATATTATACCTCTGATGCTGCTGCAGTTATTACTGCTACTACTACTGTAGTACTAGACTACTAATATGTACCCTTAATATTATTAATGTAAAAGTTTAATTTGGTTTCAAACATTGTAGTTTGATTATCTTAATACTACACTATCTTAATATCTTAATATCTTAACCTATGGCCAAATCAACCACCCAACTACAGCACCGTTGTTTGTTTATTGGCTACATCTTTGCACTACTGTTTCGTTTTGTTAGTTAATTTAATTTAATATTATTATTCTATTCTATTTGTTGTATATATTGTGCATTTTGCTTATTTTCTTCTTCTTCGATTCTATTTTTGTATATATTGTTCTTTTCTTACCTGTATTTAAAAATGCTGCTGTACCGAAAAAATCCCAAAAAAGTATTTATCTATCTATCTATCTATTACTACTACAACAACTACTACTAATATTGTCTGACATTCTGTAGACCAAACCCAAAAATTGATGAATTGATTATAAAAATAATCAGAATTTGCATAATTAATACGAGAGCAACTGCTCCTGCTGCTACTATTCCTAGTGGTACAAGTACCAGCGGTGGAACGTAACTAAGTACATTAACTCAAGTACTGTAGTTGAGGTACTTGTACTTTACTTGTGTCTTTTCTTTTCATGTCACTTTCTACTTCTACTCTACTACTATCTCAGAGGAAAATATTTTACTCACTTTTGCTTTAATTACTTTACAAATTAAGAATTTTTTTAGTAAAAAACATATGAAGAGTATGTAAAATAAAATATTTAAATAATATATATATAATAAATATAACATTACATGGTTCACAAACGTAGAGATTTGCTGCTTTTCCTTTTGTTAATGTTGATAATAATTATAATGTGTTTGTAATATTGTTGCGGTTTAGACAAAACAAACATTGTGACGGTTTCCCTTCTGGGTAATTGTGACGACATTTCTCACTATTTTTACAAACCACACGCAATCAATTAATCAACGGAGAAAATAATCAGCAGACTAATCCATAATGAAAATAATCATTAGATAATATTTCAAAATGAGCTCCAGCTCAACCAACTAAAAATCCTGCTTTTAGGGACATTTTACTGCATTGAGTGCTTTTACTTTTAATACTTTAAGTACATTTTCCTGATTATACTTGCATACTTTTGCATACTTTTACTTAAGAAACATTTTGAATGCAGGACTTCTACATGAAACAAAGCATTTTGTTTACGGTGTGGTATTAGTACCTTTACTTGAGTTAATAATCTTAATACCTCATCCATCACAAGTTAAGTCGTAGTAGTATTAGTAGTAGTAGTAGTAGTTCAACTACTGCTACTACAACTAATGGTGCTGTTACTACTATAACTTCTACTTCTTTTACTTCTAAGATAAGATAAGATAAGATAAGATAAGATAAGATAATCCTTTATTAGTCCCGTAAATTTACAGGATTACAGCAGCAGAAGGTAAAGTGCAAACAAGAGACATAGAAAAAATATCATAAATAAGCAATAAAAAAAAACAGTAAAATAAAACCATAAATAATCCACAATAACTGAAATGAAATATGATAAATTCAGACAGAATAGCTCATTGCATTGTATTTATATTGCACAGGTTTAAGTGTTACTGCTGCTATTACTGCGTTACTGTATAAGACCAGATAAACACTCCATACACGTCTCATCAGCATTAATGGACAAAAAGCATAATGTCAGAATTAAATATACGTTTTTTATTTTGCATTGTAAATGTGTTCAGTGACATTCAACGTTCTCTGCTCTGTGAGTACCAGTGGAGCGAATGACTGTAATCCAGGAATTAAAGCTCATGCTGCCGTTGACAGTCCGTCTCCGTCACTCTGGATAAGAGCATCAGACGGAGCCTCGAATGTGAATGCAAATTTACATTGTTGTGTTCGAACCGGATAAGGATAAAACCACTCGGAGTGAATACATATGGAATCAGAGACGGCGTGCGCGAAACATCCAGACGGATGCAGTTTTAATCAGCAGATAGGGCCTGCATGCACTCAGAGGCAGATTGGGATTATAGTACGAGAAGGAATCTGATTGGTCAATCTACAGCTACGGTGAGGTCAAACATCAGTCAAATTAAAAGTCCCGGTGCTCTTTGACAACCTCATGAAGTTTCTGTGAATCCAAAATGAGAAGTGAGCCTCTAACGACGCCATCTTGGATTACGGCCGTCGCCATGTTGTTTTTTGTTTGCAGCCAGTGAACACAAATTACCATATTTAAAATGCGGAGGCGTGACGTAGAGACACTGTATACATCTCTGGTGTCGACCTGTCAATCACCTTGTAGCCCCGCCCCTAAAGCATCCCCTGCTTTATGGTCTGTTTGACTCTAAATGGACCATAATTTACTAAATGAACATCATGCTGTATTGAAGAAGACTTGAAACTAGAGATTGAGACATAAACTCATGTTTACAATGTTTACTGAGGGAATAAATCAAGAGAGAAGTAGAGTAATTTTCTATAGACTTCTATACAACCAGAGGAGTCGCCCCCTGGTGGTCAGGAGAGAGAATGCAGCTTTAACACATGAAGCTTTGACTTCTATACAACCAGAGGAGTCGCCCCCTGGTGGTCAGGAGAGAGAATGCAGCTTTAACACATGAAGCTTTGACTTCTATACAACCAGAGGAGTCGCCCCCTGGTGGTCAGGAGAGAGAATGCAGCTTTAACACATGAAGCTTTGACTTCTATACAACCAGAGGAGTCGCCCCCTGGTGGTCAGGAGAGAGAATGCAGCTTTAACACATGAAGCTTTGACTTCTGTACAACCAGAGGAGTCGCCCCCTGGTGGTCAGGAGAGAGAATGCAGCTCTAACACATGAAGCTTTGACTTCTGTACAACCAGAGCCCCTGGTGGTCAGGAGAGAATGCAGCTTTAACACATGAGCTTTGACTTCTGTACAACCAGAGGAGTCGCCCCCTGGTGGTCAGGAGAGAGAATGCAGCTTTAACACATGAAGCTTTGACTTCTATACAACCAGAGAGTCGCCTGGTGGTCAGGAGAGAGAATGCAGCTTTAACACATGAAGCTTTGACTTCTATACAACCAGAGGAGTCGCCCCCTGGTGGTCAGGAGAGAGAATGCAGCTTTAACACATGAAGCATCGGCTTCACTCGGCAGAACCGGAGGTTGTCGCCTGTGTTGGACTGAGGACCATCTGGATGCTACAGTGACTCTCTGTCGCCTCTAGAGGTTCAGGTGGTATTACAGGACAGGACGGGCCGCGGCTAGCTGGTTAGCATGCTCATTTCATAGATATCTCTTCAACACAAGACACAGACGTATTCGACATAACATCAACACTGTAACTTCTTCACACTATTGATAATGTTAGTTCATTTTTTCTTAGGTTTTATATATGAAGTACGATCAAGCATTTTCTTTTTTTTATTAATACAATGCATTAATTTATTTTCTATTTGCATATACTTTTTATTTTATTTTATTTTTCTATCTGCAAATGTGGCTGCTTTTATTCAGTGGTTGAGGAAGTAATACTTAGATTAAGTAAAAGTACTAATAACACACTAAATGAAATACTCTGTACTGCGATGGAAATGTTTGAATAGTAAAAGTACAATTATAACCTGGAAAACGTAAAGTAAAGTAAACATACTCAATTAAATTAATCAATACTCATGCATAAATATATAAGCAGGATGTAACTGATGTAGTTGGTTGGGGTGGAGCTTATTTTTAACTAATTAATTAATGATTATTTTCATTATAGATTAATCTGCTGATTATTTTCTCTATTTTCTCAAAGTACCTCAAATTTGTACCGCATGTACTTCTAATCCAACTTTGCCATCTTTGATTCTTTAATCAATACAATCAGCTTTAAGAAACCGTGCATCACACCGAAACGAGCCCTCCAGCCGGTGATCTGTTTGGAGATGAAATGGCCGCCCGACCACAGTGACCCCTCGCCGAGATGAGAGGGTGAACTCTGACCTTTCATCTGGGACGTTCAGAACTACAGTCAGGTATGTGGGCTGCAATTTAACTTTGAATTTCTCCAAACAAAATGTGTCCCAAAACGGCCAATAAAAGATTTTACTCATTCCTTGCTCTCCTTTCTTGTCCCTGTCGGGTAAATATGTTATAGTTTAAATCTAAGTTCAATATATCCTATGTGCTTTATTTACTCGTATGTCAGTTTTTTCTGTATCTTCTGCCTCGTCCAGCACATTGTCTTCAATTAAATACTTTGCATTGCTTCTTGTACTCAAAACTGTTTGTGTTTGACGAGTTTCAACTAAACTTTGAAGTAATAGCTACAGTAAAATTCTTTAAACATGGACATTAAAAGAAAGTCTTCTTATGCTTCATGTGAAAGACGGAGCCAGAATTAATATTAGTGATCCATCGTGCAGCTGTTTCAAAGAAACAGTATAAATGTATTCACTGAATCTCCAACAGGTGAATTCAGTGCAGTTTGGAACTGAATGAAATGAGGCAGAAAAGTCTAGTAACACTGAATCAAAATATTTTTTTTTGTGATGAGAAGATTTCCACTTTAAGTCTTCAGAGCAGCTAAAATACTGGATGAGCTAATGTGAAGTTAAATATTAGCGACACATCTGAGAATAACAAAGCGCCACAAACTTTGCAAAAACCTTCAGAATCACCATAGAGATCAATGGGCACCTTTCAAGAACACTTCTCAGCTAAATCTACCCAATAGGCTTTGTGTTTCAGAGCAGGTTTGACCGATTGACAGGTGTCTCAGCCTCTCACACTCAGCCTCAAATAAACCCAATACAAATCATAATCCTAAAAAAAATCCTAATATTGGGCAAATGAATTGGGATTAGAGGTGTAACGGACCGCTGTCGATCCGTACGGATCCCCCTTCGTGGTTCTTCACGCTTGCGAACCGCGGATTATGCACACAGTTTAACTTTAACCATCGCAGTGTGATATTAAGTTTGACTGACGATCGTTATCCGCCCGATATTCAGTAAGATACGCGATCAAGACTTCGGCATTCATGCTTTTCTAGTCGCCGATCTTCAGAACGTTACATTGTAAACAACCGTGTTTAAATCTAGTGGAGAGTTTACAGACTGCAACCAAAATGAAGCTTCTCCCCGTGTGCCAAGCGTGTGGGAGAACTACGGTGGCCGATGAGTAAACGCGAAAACACAAATGGTCCTTTATGGAGGCCGTGTTTTGTTTGTCCCCTCCGGGCTACTGTAGAAACATGGCGGCCGGCACCGTATTTGCTATAAACGGCTCATAACAACCGAAACGTTCTCATTTTCAGATTATTATACAGTAAAGAAAAGATTCTTAATAATATTATATTCCATTTATTCCAATAGATCCCGCTAAATGCTACACACTGTACCTTTAACTCCTTTAATTCATTCTCAACCAACGAGAAAAGCCATTTCCTGTGCACGAGGATCTCAGTCACTGACATTACTCTGTGAGGAGGTGTCACTTGATTGGAATACAAATATGATCATTTTTACGATCTTTTGAAATCGTCCCACCAGAGGAGCCGAGCTGCCACGAGGACATCCCGATAACATGTTCACCCATCACATATTAAACAAAATCAATGATCAATAACCTGCAGTTCGAGGACCGGCTCAGCGGGATCGGCTCATATCGACTGACACTTTCAGTCGGATGGATAAAAAGTCACGGCTGAGTTACGGTAACAGCTCATTAATTGGTCAAAATGAATCTAAAGATTGATTTATGAAAGCTGTCGACTCCCTCCCCGCCCAACCCGTTCCCACTTACGCACTCACACACCCTCACCTCCTTTCACCCGCCCACAAATGGTCCATTATGATATAATCCGCGGCGCTGTGCTGTGCAGTGATCTGTAAAGAGCTCTAATCTCTGACACACTCAGCTCGGTCAGACACTCACCGGGAAGTAGAGGAGCAGAGAGCCGAACAGGATCGTCTCCAACAGCAAGAGGCCGGACGCCCGGATCCTCTGAGGGACGAGGAAAGGAAGACCAGTTAGAAAGTAGAAAAGAAAATGTGGTGCTTGTTGAGAAGTTAAAGGACTTTAACAGTGCACTTTCATGCTGTAATATTTTAGTCTTTTAGAAATGTGTTTTTTAATCTATTTATTATCTGCATGCACTTTATTAATTTATTATTATTATTTCTTTGGTTTTTGAACTTTTTATTTAGCATTTTCAACACAACAGAACAATCCTTGACATTTAAATAAACATAATAAAATACAATAAATAGTAAATAATCAAAACAGTAATATTAGTATCAATAGTTTAGCTTATAGCGAGTATAAATGCTAACCTTTACATACATGCACATCTACACCGACAAATGCTGATACATATGCATCTACATATACACAACCATCAACATCCACATACATACCCGCACAGCATACCCATATATACCTTCCCACGTGTAAATACTTTTAGACATGCACTCTGCATGCACTTTATTATATATGTGCGCTTTACCGTTGGACAAGAGAGAAACATCATTTCAATTCCTCTGTATGTTTTGCACATGTAGAGAATTTGACAAATAAAGCTGACTTTGACTTTTGATAATATACTACAAATCCGCAGCGGTTGAGGAAGTACTGAGATCTTCTTTTAGAAAGGAAAAGTAGAAATATCGCTGTGTAGAAACATTTAGTTACAAGTAAAAGTCCTGCAAACTATATTTAAGTAAAAGTACAAAAGGACCTGTACTAGGATACGGCCTGAAGTCTGGAAAGGGACTCTTGGGTATGTTTTCTCTCCTGGAAAGGGCATACGATAGGGCACTTCATCACAATTCTTCCACTGGAAGGGCAAAAGAACATTTTTCCCCCTGCACTTTATAGTTCACAATCTTGAACCCATGCATATCCACTATTGTACTGAACAATCAAAGAAATCTTGCCAATTACACCCAAAATAAACCAATGATTATGTCATTAGTAACTCCCATTAGTCTTAGCTAATGAACCACAATCCAAACGGTGTGCTGCAGTAACAATATGAGCGTTGTTTTAACTGTTTTAACTAAAATACTCAGGTGCTCAGAGTTTACAGAAGCATATGGAAGCTTATTTCTGCCACTGTGATTAAAAAAAGGGTTAGGGTTAGGGTTATCCCATTGTCAGATTTGGGCTTTCACAGCGGTAGATGCTTATCAACCTCGGCTTCATGTTTCAGCTTTTTAGGAAGAATAGTGAAAGTAACCCTGTATGAGAAAATATATTATATGGCTAAAGCTAACGGAGCAAAGGCTAGCTCGGAAAAATGTTTCAGTTTGTTTCTGCATCCTTTGTGTCACAAGAAAGATGAAATCACCCTTTTTGTGACATCTGCGATGACACAAATATGATTTAGTTGAAAAAAAGATTGATCCAACAGCGACACATGTCGACTCGTATGCTTTAGAAAGACGTAACGCATCGTGGCTCAACACCTGGAACAGCTCTCCTCCACCCAACCCCCGTCCGTACGGTGGCTCCGTGGAGCCAAAAGACCTGACTCACCCGGTTGCGACGGTGCCTGTAGGCCACCAGCATGCTGACGAAGATGAGGAGCATGAAGACGCCCTGGACGGCCAGCACGCCGCCCCTGAGGAGCCAGGCCTCCTGCACCCAGCAGGGGGTGCCGTCCTGGCAGCGCTCGCAGCCCGGCCAGCACGGGAGACAGATGGGCATGTTCGGGTAACACGTCCCACCGTCGCTCCTGTTCACAGGGCCGCCATCTGCATCGACACCTACACAGGCCCATGCGAAGACCTCAAATACACGTGACTTCCAAAAAGCAGTACGCTACATGCAGCCTTTAATGTCTCTAGAGGATTTGTATTTTCTCCTATATTTTAATGAAGGAACCGGGTTTGAGGCCCAGCCTGGTCATGCATCCTAATGCTTGTGCTGGAAGATGGGGAAACCTGTGCTATCCTGTCCGTTTCGCTGCATCTCCTTATGATTTGCTAGTGAACTGCATGTTCCAATCTCCCGGTAAAGCTTAAATAGGTAAAAGAATAGAAATAACAGTGACTCCATGTTCCACTTCAAGGAGCAGAGACACATCATTATTCGAACACGTAGAATTGGGAGGAAATGGAGAAAAAAAAATCTAAACAAAGTTTCTAAAGGATCTAGTGAATATATGAAGCTTTGCTGGCCAAGTATGCGTGCCCATATATACACACATATGTACAAGGAATTTGACTCCGGCTTTTGCATTAATTTCAATGCACTTGCACAGAAATAGACACGGCAGCAAAGCTGGACAAATAAAGAATAGACAGGACTGTTATGTAAAAAGTATGTGTATATATATACAAAAAGCCCCAATGACCAACATAAATACAATGTATATATGTATATATATGTATATGTATGTGTGTGTGTGTGATTCAGTTGTAACCAGTATAATTAGTTTGAATCTACAGCCTGTAAGATTTATGAAGACAGTGACAGGATGATATGTACATGTTAAAAACTATGTGTCTTTTATCCGTAGAAGTATAATCCATAATGAAAGTAAGTGGATAAAAAAATAAAATAATAATTCTGTTCAGGCTGCACTTAACGCAACTATTTCACCATTTCAGCAGCTTTCAATTTTTAGGTTAGTTTGTTAATTTGGGGTCATATTTTTGGGGGATTTATTAGCAGGAATGGATTATAATATAACTATGTTTTCATTGGTCTATAATCCCCTGAAACTAAGAACTTAGAATGAGTCCTTCATATCTGCAGAGGTAGCGGTTTCTACGGTAGCTCAGAGCGGACAAACCAAACCCCCGAGGGCCACCGTAGTTTTCTCACATGCTTGGAAAGGAAACTACGGTGGCAATCTGCAACCTCAACACCAGGTGTCACTAAATCCTACAAACTGGACCTTTAACTCTGTTTTTTTTGGAAAATATCGGACTCTTCTGCTGCTAGAAGTTCCACTTTCTTCACCAGCTAGTCACTAACTGTGTATGTCTTATAGCTTTTTCTTTTTTATTTATTTTAATTTTAATTCTTTATTGATAGTAGGCATCAATTAGACATTTACAGATGCCTTTCAGACAGTTGACATCGCATGTGCAGATATTAAATATTTGTCTCTTTTTGACAATGTTTTAGGTAAATATCCCAGATACATGGTCTTACTTTCCACTTAAAGCTTTTATTCTAAGCATGTGGTGGTGGGAGCGTGAGAGGGACTTACACTCAAACGTAAAGAGCAACTAACAAACTAAAAGGTACTAAAAGGTGAGTTAGAGTCTTGTTAAATTAGTTCAACTTTCCATCATGGTCTCCTCATCCCTGTTATATAAGAATCAGATATAAATATAGCAAAAGAAAGGACATAAAGCGAAACCCTGTGATTAGTAAAGGCTGGACAGGAACGCTATCTTCTTGATTCTGTGGCTCCTGGTTGTGTTTTAAATGGACGGTGAAGATGTGAGTTATATATATATATATACACATATATATACATATATATACCTGTCGGGTGGTTGTGGACTCACCTGACCCGCGGGGGGCGATCTCTGGGTTGTAGTAGCCCTCTTTACAGCGGCAGCAGTACTGACCCAGCTGAAAGCCCTGGCCTGGACTCGGTACGCACTGCAAGAAACAGAAGGGTTAATTATTCAGATTATTCTCTTTTTGTTCTTTTGTTTTTTGTGTTTTAGATTGTCCGTCCTTTTTCCTTTAAATAATAACAACAATAAGAACAAACCGTGCCTGTGCTTTCTAATTAAGGGCTTCTTGTATTTGTTTTTTTTTTACTGGTTTTAATTGATTGTTATAACTGGTTTTAATATATTGCTCACGTTCTTCTGTCCTTCATTTACACATTTCATCCTTGCCACCACGTGGACTCACACATTATTAAAAAATGTGAGACTCAACGTTTCCCAGTTACAGAACAGAATCGACCATAACTGACCTGAAACAAGGCAAGAAGGAGAGTTTTTGATGCATTATTACACCAGGGAGAGAACAAAATAACAGAAACGATATGAAACAGTCCAATAAAAGAGCCCTTCAGCATCAAAGTTCAACATTGTGTTGGGCTTACGTCACAGAGGTCCATAATTACTCATCATTTTAATAACATTTATGTCATATTTTCTGCAAATAATGTGGTTTTAATTATATAGGTAAAATCAGAATTTCCTTGAAAGAACTTAATTTATCAAATTTGTGAAATGGTCTGTATTCCCTTTGACAGATTTTGGCTTAGCATGAAAACTCTCTCGGTCACACTAGTAATTAATTAGAATAAATTAGATTTAAAGTTCCCATTAACAATGGTTTCACTATAACTAGAACAAAATGACAAAGTTCCTTCCATGAAAACTTTCTAGGAAGTTATTGGAAAATGACTGACCTGCAATATAAGACGTTAGCCTCGTGTGTTGACCATTGTTTTTTAATTATTCCATGGAGGGCTCCTGTTAAATTCCATTTAAATTAAGTTGTAAAGCACTGCTAATAATATGTCCACTATCTGAACGTCGTTGTTTCAGGACATAAATTTATATATATATAAGTAAGGTTAAAGTTTAGGTTTGTGCATTCAGACATCGCGGTACCTTCAATGACATAAGAGCACAATAGTTCAAACTGAAACTAAAAAGTATGCAGGGCTTTGATTGAATTGTATTATTGTATGCAATATTAATGTAACTTTATTGTTTAATAAATAAAGCGCATACATTGTTGACTGTAGTGTTTTAAAAAATAATAATGATATGGACCCCAGACAGAGTTGTTGAGGCAGTACCTGAATGAATAAAGGTTTTAAAAAAGGGGGTCAATTTACTCTCTTTCACTCCATTTTGCTCTGATGCTAGCTTCAATTTAGCCGGTCAGGACACACACACACACACACACACACACTCGGATGCTCTGTGTGTTAATCTAAGTTAAAAGCTAAATGGATACATAATGCCTCAACTGAGAGCATTATCCTTTTCTAGAGAAATCCTGTTCCCAGGCGCACACGCAAACGCAAACGCACACGCAGACACGCACACGCACACACACGCGCACACACACACGCAGACACACACACACACATGCACACGCGCGTTGGCCTTGCATATGTATATACAAACCCACAACCCCTTTATCAGATGCTCAAAGACTTAATGGCACGGGCTGAACATTAATGTGATATGGATTATACAAAGCGGTCAACTTAATTCTCTTCATGGTCGCATCTCAATTCATCAGATAGTCGTAGTACGTCAGTGGACTCAGTCATCTGCTGTGTTTAAATGAAAACCACTTCACCACTTCCTGTTTGCATCAATGTAGTGAGAACTTGAATGAGGGAGTAATATGCATGATCGAGAAACACTTGAAATAATAACAGAAGATCTTCAAAAGAAAAAATACTAATTTATGTACATTTCCATCCACTATACTGTTCTTCGAATGTTAGGAGTTGGTTCATCGAGAGAAGTAGTAGATAAGTAGCGTTGATTCTAGCGCAGAGGATGAGGCAACGTAACGTAATAAAAAGAATGTCGGTCTAACCCATAGGAAGTGGACGTCGTCATGGTGACGTCACCCGTTGGTTTGTGGACCGCTGTTACGAAGCCTCGAGTTCGGCGGGTTTGCCGTCGCCATCTTGGATTACGGACGTCGCCATGTTATTTTTTTTGCACCCAAAGAACAGAAGTTACCATATTTTGAATGCGGAGGAGTGACGTAGGGTCACTGTACACGTCTCTGGTGTCGACCTGTCAATCACCTTGTAGCCCCGCCCCTAAAGCATCCCCTGCTTTATGGTCTGTTTGACTCTAAATGGACCATAATTTACTAAATGAACATCATGCTGTATTGAAGAAGACTTGAAACTAGAGATTGAGACATAAACTCATGTTTACAATGTTTACTGAGGGAATAAATCAAGAGAGAAGTAGAGTCATTTTCTATAGACTTCTATACAACCAGAGGAGTCGCCCCCTGGTGGTCAGGAGAGAGAATGCAGCTTTAACACATGAAGCTTTGACTTCTATACAACCAGAGGAGTCGCCCCCTGGTGGTCAGGAGAGAGAATGCAGCTTTAAGACACGTCTGCATCGGCTTCACTCAGCAGAACCGGAGGTTGCCGCCTGGTCAAACCTCAGACGATGCCTCCGTTTTTTTTTTTGTCTCTTTAGTGAATGTTTAGGTCACACATTTTCCACTTCAATCAAGCAGAAAAAAATCAGAATTCTTTGGCATTTACAATCAGGATTGTTTTGGGAGAGATGAGAGGAGATGAGGGAAAACAGGCCACGGAAAGCTGAGAACCACCAAGGGCAATCTAGAGGAGTTATTTCATGGACAACTGGACTTAGTTGGAAGTTGGTTACACGTCATCAGGTCGAGAAGTACCAGAATATAAACTTTAAGGTTGTCAGAGCTTATTTAAAGATCATTAACAACTTCCTGTGCTGTGGTTCACTCTGAAACCAGACTGGTAAACATCAAAACAAACTGTTACACCAGAGACACACATGTAATTGTTGATATGAAGTATGAAGCAAATTCATTACATTTCATCCACAAGAGTGGAGCTCAGCAGGTGTTGGTCTAAGAGGATTGACCAGTTAATCAATCATTAAGCAGAAACTTAAGAGTTATTTGAATTTTCATTAATAATTTGAGAAAAGTGATGCCGTCTTTCTTTCATGTTCTGCAGGTCCGTTGTAATCAACTTAAAACATGGTCGCACGGAAGGTTCTTTTTAGTGCCTTCCCTCTTTCCACCTTCCTCCAAGGTGCTTTTGTTTCACCAGAGATTAACTCGTCATTAGATTAACTTGATCACTATGTCAACAAAGTGACTTCATTCTCTGCTCGGTAGACGTTACTCTACTTCTTTACATAGATAGCTGTTTGCTGCTCTGGTACATGTTTGTTCTAAACCAGGAAGGACAGGACGGGAGAACATTGTGCCATGTGGATTTTCTTTTTTTTTTTTTTTTTGACTGTTCTTCTCTTGTGTTTCAGACCTCTGTGAGTGCGGTGTATAAAAGGGGAAGTATGTCAGCGGGCTGGATTATCGCCGTAATCCTTCAGATCATCCCGCAGCCCGCCACCCAGCGCCTCCATCTTTAAATAGACGGCTGAGATGAGAGGTGGAGGATTGGGTCTGCACAGACTGGGCCGGCAGGGACAAGGGAAAGCTAAAAGACGGGTGGTGGTGGTGGTGGTGGACGGGGTGGGGAGGGAGGGGGGGGGGCGTTGGGGTGGGGGGAGCAGCCAGAAGATTGAAAGTGTGAATACGTGAAAGCATGAGCAAAGGATAAAAGGCCCAAAAAAAAAAAAAACGAGCACAGACAGAAAGAGCTTAAACCATTTTCAGAGGTCACAAATTTTGTATTTGTAACTAAAAGTCACAAACATGAGTTCGACAGTTTAAACAGCTTGTCCACAGTTTGGTTTGTATTCAAATGAAGGGGAAATAGTCTGAGTAGCAGTGGTGGCGTATTCAGAAAGTACTTATACCACACTTTAAAAATACTCTGTCGCAAGTAAAAGCTGTTACTCCAGTAAAAGTACGTAAGTATAATCAAGAAAATGTCCTTTTTTTTATTTTCTCCGTTGAACGATCGATTGTTTGGTTTGTGAAGAAAATGAACACAGTGAGAAATGTCGCCACAATTACTTCATAATCCCAGAAGTATTTTTGGTTTTGCTTTCTGTCTGTGTGTTGAATGTTAATCTGACGGAGCTGAAACCAACGCAGAGCTGCCAGTGAACATTTCCCCGGCTCCCACCACCCAGTTTGAGTACGACACAAAAAAAAAAGAAAAAAGAAGCTCCGATTGGTTGTTTCGAAACAACACCAGACCGGCTTGAGGTCACCGGTGAGGTCGGGTGAAAATCAAATCTCTCAGTCATTGGATATCCGACATTTACCTTTCTGGCACCAAACTACTGCTTTTAAATTGAGAAATATCGAAGAAGATGCAAACCTGTGATTTTAGGAGTTCTCAACCCCCCCCCCCCTGAGCCCCCCCTCCCCGTCCCCCCATAGATTATTATGGGTTCCTGTGAATCACTAACAGATGAGGCTGACACCGTGATGGCTCATTAATCTACGGTACAGTCCAATATGTATCTACTGGTACAACCAACGCCCATGTATCACATGTCCTCACTCACTCAGACTAAATATTATACAATTAACAAACCCACGATAGAACATGTACAACATATGCAGCAAGTGGAAGCATGTGTTTAACTAAAATTAATTCAACCATAAAAACTGAACCTTTTGTCTCATTAATGACGCTAACGGCGAACATCCTCACGCACAAACTTCACCTCTCGTGTTTCAAACCGTCCATTTTGTCTTCGTAGAAGTTCGGTGGCTTTTGTAGGTGAGGAAACGCTCAACATGCTGTTTGTGGGGCAGGTTGCCCTTTTGGGGGGCAGGTTGCCCTTTTGGGAGGCAGCTTAAAGGTTAGAGGAGGGGGCTTCACACCGAATAATGACCGACATTAAATCTCAAACCAACCCTGTTTGGGGAAAGGCCGAAACATTCTGATATGTCCGGGGTTTCCTAGATTAGGTTGAGATTGCTTGGTGTATTCACGAGTCATGGGTTTGTCCAATAAGCTGTGGTGGAAAGTAACTAAGTACATTGAATTCTTACTCCTACTTACTCCTCTATATTTGAGAGGGAAATGTAGTATTTTTTTACTCCACTACATTTAGGTTCTTGCAGTTACTTTGCAGGTGAAGATTTGAAGAGATCATAATGTGCATTTATAATACGATGCGTTGTTGTACAGCAAATCAAACCACCGAACAAAATTAACGGGATTAGCTCAACCGCCACAACTACGGTATTAAAATGCATCTTACATGTTTCTGCTTCAATAAAAATAATGTAATATAACAATATAGTGTAACAAGAACAGAGTAACAGTTTTTACTCTTTCTTTTTTTAGGATTCATCGTCGGGGGAAACCTCAACATTTTGGGCCGATCGTCATTCAACAAATTTCATAAGCTTTTCTTTTTAACAGTTGTTGAGATATCTCAGTGGTGAAGGCACAGACATAGATGTCCCCATAGCTCCTCTCGAGGCTAAACATGTGACTCTGTTTATAAATGTTCATCTGACCCTAAAACAACCACTTGTTTCTCGGCTAATTGCATCAAAATTTCATGAAAATCTTCCGGCTAAAGAAACGAATGACATCATTCATCACAACATTTAACTATGTTTTTAAATATAGTCTGTTTTAACTATGTTTTTAAATATAGTCTGTTTTAACTATGTTTTTAACTATAGTCTGTTTTAACTATGTAAAAACTTTTAAATATAGTCTGTTTTAACTATGTTTTTAACAAGTCTGTTTTATAGTCTGTTTTAACTATGTTTTTAACTATAGTCTGTTTTAACTATGTTTTTAACTATAGTCTGTTTTAACTATGTTTTTAACTATAGTCTGTTTTAACTATGTTTTTAACTATAGTCTGTTTTAACTATGTTTTTAAATATAGTCTGTTTTTACTATGTACTGGCTCTGTGGCACTCTGAGATTCTTCATGTATGAAAAGTGCGTTACAAATAAAATGAATTATTATTATTATTATTATTATTAAATACAGAAGATGAAAGAAGCGTTTCTGTTCTTGCTCAGCAGGATGTTTCTCTCCGGGCCGATCGCTCGGTTTACCTCCATGGTGGTGCGGTTGCACTGGTGAGTGTCGGCGAACCATCCGTCTCCCGTTGCACACTGGTCCAAGTCGATGTCTTGAATGTTGACGTCCACACGGATCACACCTCTGACACAGAAACACACACACACACACACAGGAGGGAAGTTCACACACGTGTGTCAGAGTAAAGAAAATAAAAAAGAGGGACTCCAAATATCATCAGGCTCTTTCGAAGAATCCCCTTTTTCTGTCTGCATGAACCTGCATGGCCTTAGAGTGGATTCCCTTTCAAATGTCAGGCTAACTTCGTTAGTTTCCCCCAGAGGGCTGGACAGAAGGTCACGGGGGTCAACGCAGAACAACAACAGCAGGTGAAATACAAAATAATTTAGATGTCAGCTTGAAAGCTGAAAAAGAGCTTATTTTGAGACTCACTTCCAAGTTTTCCTGAAGCGTTATCCTATATTTTAAATATGTTTTGTACTAGCGGTAATCAACAGCATGAGATGGATCAGATCCTATTAGTCCACGTCTCATTCAACCCATAACGGACAGTTGTTGGACAACAGTGAGAGTCTGAAGCTGACCCACTGGACTTCTTTCTCTCCTCTACTCTGCACAGAGGATGCTGCTCTGCATGTTTAGTAGTGATGCTGTCAGAGGCTTAGCAGCTTCCTGCTTGCACATGAGACAGGAAGCGTTCACATTCACAGAAATCATATTAATTGTCCATCTCTCTTGAAGCTGCCTGTTTCTCTCTGTAAGAGGGAGACATTTTGGTGTCAAGTCCCAAAGAGTGTTAATGTTGAAAGGTTTTGCAGTTGCGTGCAGCTTATTCAATGTCAAATGTCAAATAAAGAACAAATTTAATGTACCAGTTTTGCAGAAAACTACTACTAAATGATTGGTCTAAGATAAAATGTGAAGAATTTAACAATAAATTCTAAACATATATAAGAGGCCTTGTGATGCCGAAGTGTCTAAAAACGTTCATTCTCTCTCCTGACCACCAGGGGGCGACTCCTCTGGTTGTATAGAAGTCAAAGCTTCATGTGTTAAAGCTGCATTCTCTCTCCTGACCACCAGGGGCGACTCCTCTGGTTGTATAGAAGTCAAAGCTTCATGTGTTAAAGCTGCATCTCTCTCCGACCACCAGGGGCGGCTCCTCTGGTTGTATAGAAGTCAAAGCTTCATGTGTTAAAGCTGCATTCTCTCTCCTGACCACCAGGGGGCGACTCCTCTGGTTGTATAGAAGTCTATAGAAAATGACTCTACTTCTCTCTTGATTTATTCCCTCAGTAAACATTGTAAACATGAGTTTATGTCTCAATCTCTAGTTTCAAGTCTTCTTCAATACAGCATGATGTTCATTTAGTAAATTATGGTCCATTTAGAGTCAAACAGACCATAAAGCAGGGGATGCTTTAGGGGCGGGGCTACGAGGTGATTGACAGGTCTCTACCAGAGACGTATAGGGCGTCTCTACGTCGACGACCGTAATTGCCGAACTCAAGGCTTCAAAGCCAAAAGGGTGACGTCACCATGACTACGTCCACTTCTCATATACGGTCTCTATGGTCGGCATACAGGTTATGATAACCTTAGGGGTCTGATCTGGTTAAACTGGAGTTGCCACAGCTGCTAACTGAAGGTCCATCTCTGGAGCTGCCGTTGAAAAAACGACACACACAGGAGGAACACATTGAGCCCTTAGTTAAGTTAACA
>JACSYO010000913.1:77500-92500 GCA_016806645.1 Ophiodon elongatus | reverse complement strand
GCAACCAATAAACAGAAGTCACCATATTTGAAATGCAGAAGATAGACGTAGAGACGTCGAATACGTCTCTGGTGGTGGCAGCGACCTGTCAATCACCTTGTAGCCCCGCCCCTCAAGCATCCCCTGCTTTATGGTCTGTTTGACTCTAAATGGACCATAATTTACTAAATGAACATCATGCTGTATTGAAGAAGACTTGAAACTAGAGATTGAGACATAAACTCATGTTTACAACGTTGATTTTGGCTGCTTCTTTTTCACGTCATATCTCTGCTCATCTTTGATTCTGTTGCAAAAAATTCTGTTATTTTTCTTTCCTGTTCTATTCCATGTAACATTCTTTGATGTTTCCTCTCCCTTCCCTCTTAACATCCTGTCATTTGCTGTGTTTCCTCACGTTAAATTCCACTCACATCCACTTCAGCAGCAGTTTGTGTATTCGGACAGTTTGACTGCATTCAGAAGATCATTACGTTGAGGAGTCCTGCAACAGCCCACGGTCACCCTGTTACTGAGCGGTATTTGTGCTTTATATTGTGATACCTCCTGTTTTGTGACAGCAATTTAGATAAAGCATGGCTGTGAGCTCTATTTTCTTCCACCGCAGTTTAATAAGAAGAGGATGAATAACACAGCAATGATTGAAATGAATGAACATTCAAACATAGCCTGAAGGAATGTTGCCAATCAGGTGTGCTGTCTGTCCTGCTTGTTTCCTCTGTATGTGCATTTGTCTTATTCAGTGTTGGTGTATGTTATGTGCCTCAGTATTTTATACTGTATGTGCTTATTCTGTAGGTGCACTTTTCTTTTTCTTATATGTGAATTGTTTCTGTCTATACATTACTGACTGTTTATTGATGAATCTAAATTTCATTATGTTATTTGACATTTTTTTAATTTTAGGCTGCCAAAAAAATCTGGCCGGGGACAGCAGATGAAAATTAGCCTCTCTGGCTCACTTACAGTTTTACTGTTGATTAGTGTGCATTGTCCCTGCAAGATAAACAACAAATAAAAAAAAAGAAAACTCTCTGAATGCAGAGTGACAGTCCTCTGACAGAGGACTTAATAAAGTTGTCCTTAACTCATTCAGATATTCTGGGAGAAAGCCAGAGAAAACCACTTCTACTCTCAACACCTCATTAAACGTGAGCTATAAAGATAGTCCTGGACACATTAAAGTAGGTGGTGTCAAAGTACTACTACCACGCTGTAGAAATACTCTGTTACAAGTAAAAGTCCTGCATTGAAAACAAATGTTACTTCAACTATAATCAGGAGAATGTAATAATAGTCTGAAATCGCTGATTATTATTATTATTTTACATTTAAAGTCTCACAACTCATTTATATGCAGTCATGTTTTTTTGATTGTGTCGGTGTTGAATCCTGCCGCCAAGGTTGGATTCTTCTCTTGTGTGTTTGTTTTGTTTGTTTTTGTTTGTGTGTTTAAAAGTACATGCACGAAAACTCACACACAAAAAAAGGACTCTTGGTAGTTTGATGTTTCTTCTTTACAAAGTTAGGGAAGTTGAGAGAAAGAGATTTAAAAATGAATTATCAAAGTTGAAGCAGCAGTGGGCGAGATATCGGGGCTTTTACTACCTTTAAAAACTCTGATCTACACTTCCCATCATGCAGTGGGGTCTTTCATTAGACCCTCCATTAAACCCTGTCGCCAAGAAATTACGAGTACTACTTTGTTTTCTCCATCATGCCGTGGTGAGAAAACTTTTGTTCACAGGCCAAGTTTCTTACGAGAGAATAAAGCATAATATTTGTGTCACGCCACCAGGAGCTGGTGGTGGTTTTACAGAACGCAGGACTTCACATCAGGGAACCTGCACTTTGGTTAAAATCCAGTAGCGGGCCGTGCGTTTCCCCCTTCAGTGATGTCCTCCACAGTCCTCCCTGAATGAATCCACCTCTTAAAACCATCATTCTGACGCCATGGCTCTAGAAACTATACATTTAGACAGAAACGCATTATAACTAGGCGTTGCATCACCTTAACGCAGCGTAGTCCGTCTTGAAAATGGTGTTGTTTGTATTTCTGCGACCAAATCTATCTCTTCTCCTCCATCAGCCATTGTGGGTTAAAAAAATAACACAAAAACAACGCTTCTATATCTATCTACACGAATTAACGCTAGCTCGTTCAGGTAGCCACAGGGTCATCAGGATCAGGTTCAGGTTGCTAGCTCCGCCTCTCACCAGTGCTCATCCAATCAGAAGACGTGCCCGTGCTGACGTCATCGTACGCCTGCATGCTGGCCCCGGTGTCGCCAACTCGAAATCTGATTGGTTAACACCACAGTTTAGATTCCGTTAGCTTTAAGCTACAGACGCCAGCACTGTTGATTCTGAAGGTCTCAGGGCAGAGTTCTTGTTCCCTAGCAACACATGACGGCTGTAATCTGATTGGATAAGAGCTCTAACGTAAAGGCCAGCCCTCCGCTCTCGACCTGAGGCTGGAAGCAGCGCAACCAAGAGAAAAGCTATGAAATGAAGAGAATAGACTATGGGGAAAAATTTAATAAAGAAAATTTATATTCTGATGATGTTTAGGCCAGCAGAGAAGGCCTTGCTGGCCCTGACGGCCCGCTACTGTTAAAATCCGGTAAAGATGGTTTTCATTCAGGTTTCTACAGGGAACTTTCATTCAGTGCTGATTTTGGCGGCCACTGTGGATGAAAGCGGTAGTGTTTCGGAGCGCCGTAGTCCCTTTAGCAAAACCTCTCATTTTACTGCAGCAGGCTCTGACAGTCTCGATTCACCCGTTCTGTCTATCTACCATGCGAGGTGTCGGGATCAACCATCAGGAGCAGCTGTTGTTCAGTGGACACGTTGATAGAAGGGAATCGACCCAGCAACCCTGTGACCAGTAAAGTGTCAAGTTTTCCAATATATTGGTTTACGCCCAAACACCTCTAAAACTAATAGCGTTCCCATCAGCCTCGGCTGTATTTAATCTTTATTCGTATTATATCAATCTTTGTTTGACGCTACGGTGAGGAACTTTCACTTTGTGTGGATTCTGGCGGTCCCTTTGGAGAAAGGCGGTAGTGTCTCTGAGCACCAGATTCCCTTTAGAGAACCTCTCATTGTACTGCAGCAGGGTCTGACAGTCTGCTCCCGCTCAGTCCTGGTCCTGGTTCTCTCGTGCCCCCCTTCCCTCCAGCGAGTCCAGCAACACGCCCCGGGTCTCCAGCAGCGTGGTGTCGGTGTCGGCAGAGCAGCGAAGGAGAAGCTCTGCTCCTGGAGGAGGAGACGCTGCTGCCGGGCACAGAGCTTCAGACTGCAGAGCGGAGGCCGGGTCTAGTCCACGGTGGACCGGTCTCTGCTGGATCTGGGTCTAGTCCACGGTGGACCGGTCTCTGCTGGATCTGGGTCTAGTCCACAGTGGACCGGTCTCTGCTGGATCTGGGTCTAGTCCACGGTGGACCGGTCTCTGCTGGAGGCCCCTCTGGAGTCTGAGGAGAAGAAGTTTCTGGTGAACCGGCATTTAATGTGATTTTGCACAGAATCCGCCGCATTATGCACCGATAACAAGCATTAAGAATAATTACATTTAGACAATCTCCTCGTTTTAAGTATTTCCACTTTTTTAAGAAATGTAAAAGCTTCAGAATTCACAAGTGGGGTGTTTACTGACTCCTACACATTAAAATCTCTTTAGCTTGTATCATCCACAGACCTTATTTTAGGCGTCTAACCAAAAACCCATTAAAAAACACCATTATATTTTAGACTAAGGAACCGGAAGTGCAAAACTTCTAACTCATTTCGGGGTTTTATTCCTGCAGCACTCTGTAATAAACATATTTTCTGTTTGCAAATGAGTCGTATGAAACCTAATTTCCAGGAGGACAGATTTGGTCTGTCACACTGCCGACCCCAAACTCATAACACAGGCTTTCTGGTCAAATAAAAACGTCTTTAAACCCAATCCATAACAGACCCTGATGACATCAGTATGACATCATCAGGGGGAGAAGGAGGGGGGGCGACGACGACGACGACTCTATAATATTTGCAGTGCTGACTGCACAGCAGTTGGAATAAAAAAAAAAAGATTTCTCAAAATATTCTGTGGTGTGTCTTTGAAATATATAAATTGTTGTAGTTTACAATATATATATATAAAAAAAAAAAAAATAAATAAATAAATAAATAAATAAATAAAAATAAATAAATATGAGACCCCAAACGCCCCTTAATGAGCATTGAGGAATTATTAAAAAATTGCAGATAAAACCTATAAAATGTAAACTTGCATTGCAGAAACACGACAGGATGTTGATCCCCGACGGAATATTCTAGAACGAGGAAGACAGTATTTCTTTTATTATTATTTTTTTATTTTATAACTATCCTCTTTTTATATAATGGAAACAAAAAGCAGCTGTTCAGGTGTGGGGGGGGCTGATTCAGGTACATCCCTGTGATATATATATTAAAAAAAAGAAAAAACAACCCCCACCAAAAAAAAAAAAAAAAAAAGAAAAAAGAAAAAACGCCACCGTCTTAATTTATAGTTCCCATCATCGGCGCTCATAAAGCGGTATTATGGGGCTGAGCGGAGGAGGAGCGGGTGGGGCCTGGCTGGGAACACAGAGGCAGACTGTGGTCACTGACCAGGAGACTCTACTGGCTTTTATTCTCACTCAAATCCGACCGCATGTCTGACCCAGGGGGTCCGCCTGCTGCCGGGAGCCAACTGCGCTCATTTCCCCCGATATTTACCAGATGGATGCTGAGCTGTCGTTGAGGAGGAGGAGGGATGAAACAATCGCCTGATATATTTTTTTGGCGTTTTCGCTCATAGCCTACTTATGGGAGGCAGCGGCGGCTTGGCCCTTTCTTTATTATAGGAAAGAGATCTCCGCGGTTTTGCTATGTGAAGAGCGGATCGCCCCTACTAATTCTCGTTTGGCGATTCCCCGAGGAATAAATTATGAACAACGCGCAAGATATGTCGCCCGATTTCGTGTTGATGCGCCTGGTTTCCGCGGCCGAGGACGACCGCTTGGACGCGGAAAACGGGAATCTGCCGCCGGGAGGAGGAGTGGTGGTGGCGGGGCTGGGGATGGGGAAGGAGGTCCTGGCTCACAGCGGCGTCAAAGCGGGGTTGGATATCAGCCGAGATCTGACGGCGGGCCTCGAGCATCCCGGCGGCCGCCTGAACAAAGCCCAGCAGAGCGGCGAGGGCACGGCTGCACCTGACTCCGGGGTGACGGAGAGCCGAGCCCCGCTGTCCGCGCCTCCTCCGCCGCAGAGCCCCATGGAGGCCCAGGGCTTTGACTTCGCCCCCAGCCCCGGCCTACGGCCTCAGCTGCTGGTCTTCTCCAACATAATGCGGAACGGAGAAGGGATTTTGGATTTAGACCGTCGGAATCAGCCGAGGGATGCTCTGGGTTTGGACCAGAGCCCGGGGTCCGGCTGCACCGGCCCGGCTGTCAATAACAACACCCTGAGTCCCGGAGACGTCCAGCAGCAGCAGGACCTGCTGGACCGGACGTGGGGAGCGCACCCGCCGGTCGTAACCGCGGACATGCAGGGAGCCGCGGAGCTATGCCGCCGGCACCGACTCATCACTACCCCGCCCGAGTGGCCCTTGTTGACGGAGAGATCCAGCCCTCTCGCCGTGATTGACTCTAAGTGGGGGTGCGCCTCCAGGGACAGAGAGGGAGCCGTGTTTGAGCTGGCCCGGCGGTTCGGGGAGCTCGGGGTCGGTGCGGTGCCCAAGATGCTGCTCAAGGCAGGGGAGCTCCCGCAGTGTTCGTGTCAGGGTGCACACAGGCCGGCGGGAGGGGGAGTGGAGCCCGGGGACGACCCGACAGAGACCAGCGATGCTTTGTTGGTCCTGGAGGGACTGGGGAGCGGGGATGTTGCCGGCCTGGGCATGGACGAGTGCCCGGAGGGTGAGCCGGATGATGAGCACGGACGCCGCGAGTTTTTACTCAACAGGAAACGGGAGATAGTTCAGAAGATGTCCGGGGCTTTCTCCATCAGCAGCTTCCAAGCGGAGCTGAGGAGGCAGGTGGAGGGCATGGCCCCGGCGGCGACCGAGGCGGCGGCGGCGGCGCACCTTGGCGCGCAGGTGTGCAGCCTCCATGGGAATTTAGTCAGCCGGCTCTCGCAGGTAAGCTCCGGGGATTCAGAGGTCGTGACCCAGGTCTCGGCCACGTCTCAGCCGCACACGCCGGTCCAGAGCTCGCCGTGGGCCACGAGCCCGGACCCGAGCCAGGCGTCGACTCCCCGAAGGCGGCCGGAGCGGTGCGCCAGCGCGCCGCGGACTCCCACGGGCTGGGCCGCGGGCGGGGACAAGACGCTCAAAGTTCCGGGGAAGTCCAAAAAGGGCTCGTTAAAGATCCGCCTGAGCAAACTGTTCCGGACTAAAAGCTGCAGCGGCTCCAACCACCTGCTGGACAAGAGGCCCTCCGTGACCTACTCGGTGTCTTCTGCCGGGAGTCTGGTGGACATGGCGAGCACCGCTGGTGCTGAGCAGGACGCGGACAGGTGAGCGGCTCTCCGTGGCCCTGAACGGACCCACGATGGGATGTTCTTACTTCCCTCTGTCAGTGGGAAGAAGATCAAACCCTGCTTGCATGGATGACACGTGGGGGAATCATGACAGCCAACAAGGCCGAGATGTGAACCTGTCCTGCACAATATGTGCAACCAGATGTGTCCCTTCATGAGTTTAGATTTTTTTTAAATCAGAACTCCCCAAAATGTGAGTCCATAAAGTGGAAAACTCAGTTTGTTTTCCAAGATATATCCAATAGGTCAGAGGGGGGAGATAAACGTAGAACATTTGAGGAGAAACAAAACATTTTGGATCCACTAACTGTCTCGAGAACTCATTCAGAGTCCTGTCATTACATTGTTTTTGGGCAGTCTTTGTTTTCTTGAATGAACTCCTTCAACTGGCAGCTAAAACTGGCCTTCTTCTTAGACCCCCCCCCCCTCCCTCCAAAAAAAAATAAAAGAAATAGGATATAGAGGCTTGTCACCCTCTATATCCCATCTCTCTGCTTAGTCATTATTCACAGCATCACACTGAAGGAAGGCTATGATTAAAAAAACATAGCTTCAGAAGTCTTGACTGCCAGAGCTGAGAGCATCAAACAGAAAAAAAGTTAGAAAAAAAAAAAAAAAGCTGCAGGACCCAAAACTGCTCTCACACTGAAATATATAAAACTATTTTTCTGAACCTCTGCAGCGACTAACACCTCTTCTTCTCTGCACTCTAACTCTCATGTTCTTCTTCTTCTTCTTCTTCTTCTCCTTCTTCTTCTTCTGCATGTCTTGATGTCTGTCCTGCAGCCACAGCCAGCCCCGACTGACCAGGGCCCACAGTGCCTTCTCCCCCGCCTCCCTCGTTGCCTCCCTCTCTGCTTTCACCGGTAAGAGCTGCTCGCTGCTTTCGGTTGTAACTCTGGTTCCAAACCCACAAACGCTTTCTTTCTTTTGGCGCCTGTTGACACATGAAACTCAAGATTATTGTCATTTTTCCATGATTATCAGAATCACCTTTATTGGCCCAAGTTTGTGAACAAGGACTTTTTTCATGGTTGTATTCATATACGTACACAGAAATAGACGTAACAGCAAAGAACAAGCAATAATAAAGAATTGACAGGACTATTATGTACACAAGTGTATATTTATATATATATATATATATATATATATATATATGTAAACAATATGTACACATTATGTACACAAGTGTGTATATATATATATATATATATGTATGTATGTATGTATGTGTGTACATATATATATATATGTACACAATATGTACACATTATGTACACAAGTGTGTATATATATATATATATATATATATATGTATGTATGTATGTGTGTACATATATATATATATGTACACAATATGTACACATTATTTAGACAAGTGTATATATATATATATATATATACACACTTGTGTACATAATAGTCCTGTATGTATAAAAAGATAAAAACATATGCCATAAAAATCCTCAATAACCAACATTAAAACTAAATGTCCATTAATAGTTTTATCTATAAAATGTCAGAAAATTGTGTAAGAAACTACCCCTCATAACTCCATGAAATAATAATATGTTTTATTTGTATCGCGCTTTAATGGTAAAAACAGAAAGAATAGAAGGAATAACAATGTACACAAGAGAGATTACATAACAGTAATAAACAAAACAAAAACATACTTAACTAGCATCACAGGTTACACAGGTTAAAATCAGATTTAAATAAATGAGGGAAATTGCTTCTTTTTTTTTTCACCAACAGTCCAAAACCTCCCAAAAATATTCAGTTTACTGTCACAGAAAACCGGAGAGCAGTAAGAGCCCCTAAATGACTCCCAACGACACTCAGCCTCACTTCCATCCTCAGAAGTGGAGACCTTCTCACGATTCCTCACATTTTATTCACAGTTTTAAAATCTACAGCGTGTCAAAGTCAAATTATGTCTCTTTTGCTGCTTTTCTTCCGTGGGAAAGCCGACTCCTCTCCGTGTGACGGTGTTGTTTTTAGTCCTCGTTACAAGTCTTGTTCCAAAACAATACTTTTTCCTGACTGAATTAAGAGCGAATGTTCACTCAAGTGGCTGCAAGTCAAAAACCCCATTTTTTTTTTTTTTTACCAAATTCCATAACTCAGTAATATATCAAGATTATTTTTCTCCAATAAATTTGTGATCAAGCGACATTGTAAATATAATGTCGTTCTTTCAAATGTAATTATATATATATTGTTTATCCCAGAACGAGGTGTCCCAATTGAACCGCGGAAGCAAGCGCTCATCGTACATTTAGCAAAATTGTGCCTTTCACGTTTGGGTTTGTCTCTGAGGAAAAACTCGATTCATCGTTTATAGCAACAGACACGTGTTCTGTTCAGGGATCAAATGATCCTCACTGCGGTTCAAGTCTTCGAGTAATTGAAGGCTATTCGGTGTAACAGTCAGCGAATGAGAATGAGTCGGCATTTTTGCACTTCCGGTTCCCTCGCCTCGAAGTCAATGTGTGTGTTTTTTATTGGGTTTTTGTTTGAATGCCTGAAATAAGGTCTTTTAAGATATTTTACCGTTTAGTTTTACGACATAAAACAGGTCAGTGAACGCCCCTCTGGTGACTTTAGAAGCTTTTACGCGTCTTTAAAAAAAGTCACAAGGACACAAGTCCTCCTGCAGCTTAGTGGTGGAGACGTGAAGTCATGTGACCGTGGTGGAGTTCCTCTATGGACTAACGTGAAGTCATGTGACCGTGGTGGAGTTCCTCTATGGACTAACGTGAAGTCATGTGACCGTGGTGGAGTTCCTCTATAGACTAACGTGAAGTCATGTGACCGTGGTGGAGTTCCTCTATAGACTAACGTGAAGTCATGTGACCGTGGTGGAGTTCCTCTATAGACTAACATGAAGTCATGTGACCGTGGTGGAGTTCCTCTATTGACTAACGTGAAGTCATGTGACCGCGGCGGAGTTCCTCTATAACGTTAGCGTTAGCGTTGTGGTCACGCTTCAGAGATTAATTTCTGCAATAATCCAAAATCCAAAGATGTCGAGGGAGAAACAGTGACGCCAACTTCCTGTTGGACGACACAAATACGTTTTCTAGATTTTGTCATTCGTATTTGTATTCTTGCAGCTTTTATAGATATTTCATATTTGCACTCTTTCACACTTTTTGCTGCACAACAATAAAAAAATGAAGTCTTCCCATCTTCTCTTGAGAAACGGCCGACAGATCAAACACACGTCTCTCACTCTATCTTCCAAAACGTCTTAAATATACTTTTATAAACGCGTCTGCTGCATTGAATCTTTGCACTAGAAACAAATTCCCAACGTCTTTAATTATACTTTGTGGCTCTATACTTCTATACTCCACCACATTTCAGAGGGAAACGTTGCACTCTTTACTCCACGACATTTATCTGACGGCTGTAGTTGAGATTCGATGGCTCTTCATAAAACAAACAGTCTAAAGATCAGTTCCATCTCTATCAACACAAAAACATAAAACTAATGGCTTATTAATCCTTAACACAGAGACGACCTTTGGGTTGCCAGACTTTGACTGTTGCGTCCTCCTTTAATAAGAAACTATAATAAAGTATTTCCACTTTTGACGCACGTATATTTGCTGATAATAATACTTAAAGGTATAATATGAACACACTATTCAAACTCCTCCTCTCCAGCTCAGGAAGTGAGAGAAAGAGAAAATACATGCAGAGTAGTCGGGTCATTAGTGATGATGAGGGATTATCTTCGTATCAGTCTATACGTTGTTTTTTAGGAAATTGTTGCATATCTTTAAGTAAAATTGCAACGGAAGACTGGAGTCTTCTTAAATTTATGGTATTGCTATTTTTTTCGTCAACACTGAGGACAAACGGAGCGACGCAAAGACGCCCTTTAATACAGGCTCGTCAAGAAATATTGAATCAAAGATTAATAATCTGACCGAACATTTCAGTACTCGACTGTTTTTAAACCCGACACCCGGCCTTTCTGATCAAACGTACTTATTAGCACGGTGTGTAGCGAGTGTTTCAGGATGCTTAACATGTTTAGTATTTCACTGTTAAGCACCGTATGTCGATTTTATATTAAACAAACAGTTTCAGCATTTTGGGAAATACGATTACTCGCTTTTCTTGCTGAGTGTTGCGCGAGAGGATCGATATCACTCACCAGGGGGTTAGCTTAGCTTAGCATAAAGAAAGCTAGCCCGGCTCTACCCAAAGATAACAGCACTTATATGAAGATCTTTAATTGCGTGACACGTTGCATCTTGTTACGTGCAAGAAAATAATAATAGAAAAACAACAAGTAGTAGGTTTTATTACTTGTACGGAACCAGGCTAGCTGTTTCCCTCTGTTTCCAGTCTTTATGCTAAGCTAAGCTAACCAGCTTTCATATTTAACAGCGAGACATGATTCTCTGTTCCTTTAAAGGGCTGATAATTAAAAGTAAAGTTTAAAAAAAGAAGCGTTTCTGGTATTTCTATAGCTGAGACCTTCTAGCTGCTCTCACCAGTCAGACACAGTAACTGGTGCACCAGTCAGACACAGTAACTGGTGCACCAGTCAGACACAGTAACTGGTGCACCAGTCAGACACAGTAACTGGTGCACCAGTCAGACGAGACACAGAAGGCCCGTGGGTGAAGAGGGGCGAGGAGCTGCAGCCCAGCTGGCAAAAAAAATACTATTTAGCTGACTTTATGAGAATCGTCCCACAACGTCCGCAGGGCTCAGAAGTACACTCCGGTGTCCCACATTGCTGGTGGATCTCAGTTTCGCAAAAAAAAAAAAAATCCCACTTCTTGAATATATGGAGATCTTTGTAGTTTAATGAACCACCAATTAAAACAGAAACATTAAAGCTGCACCATGTGGGCGACGCCGGCTGATGTTCTCTAAAAAAATCTTGGGGTCCTGCGCAGAAGCGTGCTGGTGTTTACCAGCTGGTCTGTGATGTTTCACCCCCCCCCTCCCCCTCCGCTCCCCCTCCGCTCCCCACCCCATAAAAAAAACATGATAGAGGACGAGATCTAAAGTGGGGGAGTCCAGCTCTCCCTGCTGTTCAGGATCTGGCTCTCTGGCTTGAATTTGTTCTCCTTCCCCGCCAGACAAACATCCCCAAACCCCAGAATGTCCCCGTTTCTGGTAAACAGGGAACCTGCAGCCCGTCGATTAGCCGGGATGGGCCGTTCCTCTTCATTGCGGCGATTTAGGCCGATTAGCCGGGTGTAATTTTCCATAAACATCCTGCCTGGGTGCAGCTTTACATGGTACTCTGCAGCGAAAAACAACACACAATCACAGACACACACACACACACACACACACACACACACACACACACACACACACAGGGGCCCGCTGTACTTTATCCACTGTCTTTAATTGACTTTTCCTTCCCTGTCCTCCTTGTCTCCTCCTCCTCCTCCTCCTCCTCCTCCTCCTCCTCTTCCTCCTCCTCTGCTACCTGGCCTCCGGCCCTCAGGTGAGACGGTGTCCCTGGTGGACGTGGATATCTCGCGGCGAGGGGCGAACACGCCACACCCGCCCACGCCTCCCCCTCCTCCACGCCGAAGTCTCAGTTTGTTAGGTACCTTTTTCTCTCCCTCTCCTGAATGTCTCTTCTTCTTCTGTGTCCCAGACATGTTTTTTGTTTTGTTTTGTAATCTGCTGTAATCTCATTGGGTCATCTTTGAAAGGTCAGCTGCAAAAGGGCAGATTTAATTTCATACATGAGTGCAAAGACTCAAATCGATGAGGGAAACATCTTTCATTCTTCTTCTTCTGCACAAGAACCAAAACCCCAAATTCAGAGATCACCACTAAACGACAGGAGGACTAATGCACGAATATGGGACAATAAACACTGTGAAATGTAATGATATTCCTGGATATCAGGGCATTTATGCCCCCCCCAAGCATTTCTTAGTTCTCTGCCCTTTCAAATGCATATTTCTGCTGCGAGCATGGTGTTATTTTCTGACCCACATATGCAGCTGACTTGAGCATCCTCTCGCTTTAAGGAGAAAAGGTCGGAAATATTCTGTGTTCTGACGACAAAATCCTGCGAAAAGACCAAAAACCCACAACGCGTTAGTCTCAATACTTTCTGACCACCTTCCCCTCATGGCACATAGTTTCATTAAAAAATAAATAAATAAATAAAAGTCGAGTAATTTACTAAAACAGCATTTGTTTGGGGACTATTTTCAGCGGCGGATTAATTTGCTGCCTCAAGTGAGTCTGTGGCATCAGGACTGTGTGTGTGTGTGTGTGTGTGTGTGTGTGTGTGTGTTAATAGTGAGGAAGGAACACGTTACCCAGGGCAACACTGATGTGTTTCTAATAGTTGTTGGGCAACAACAGATCGTTATACGGCTCAGAGGAAGAAGACAGAAGATTCACTCTCTGTTGGTTTTTGGTCTTTTCGTGACATTTGTTCCAAACGGAGGAACCAAACAGAGGAATGTTTATTGTTCAGTAAAAAAGAGGTGAAGTCTTTTAATTTGGTGGACTGAGACTTCCTGTCTGATGGTGCTGAAAAACTCTATCCTTCCTTCCTCCCTTTGTTTTTTCTTTCCTTCCTTTTGTTCTCTTTCTGTCTTCTTCTTTGTCCTATACCTCCTTCCCTCCATCCCTCTCCACTCCTGCCCTTGCTTCCTTCCTTCCTTCCCTCCTTGCTTTCTCCTTTTCCTGCCCTGCTTCTTTCCATCACTGTTGTCCTCTGTCCTTGTATCCTTTGCTCCCTCACTCCTTGCTTTCTCTTTTTTCCTTCCTGTCTTACCTCCTTCCTTCCCTCCTTGCTTTCTTTCTTTCTATCCTACCTTCCATCATCACCTCACCTGCACCTCTCCTCTTCTTTACTTGTTTCTTTCCTTCCTTGCGTTCTCCTTTCCTTCCTGTTCTACCTCTTTCCTTCCATCTCTCTCCTCTCCTGCTCTTTTTTCGACACTTCCTTCCTTCCCTCATTCCTTCCCTCCTTGCTTTCTCCTTTTCCCATACTGTACTTCCTCCTTCCTTCCATCCCACGCTTCTCCTGCTCTTGTTTCCATCCTTACGTCCCTCTTTCCTTTCCTCCTTTCCTCCTTGCTTTCTCCTTTTCTTTCTGTCCTTCCTCCTTCCTTCCATCCCACACTTCTCCTGCTCTTGTTTCCTTCCTTTATTCCCTCCTTCCTTTCTTCCTTGCTTTCTCCTTGCCTTCCTGTCCTACCTCCATCCCTCCATCCCACACTTCTCCTGCTCTTGTTTCCTTCCTTTATTCCCTCCTTCCTTTCCTCCTTGCTTTCTCCCTGTCTTCCTGTCCGACCTCCTTCCCTCCATCCCACACTTCTCCTGCTCTTGTTTCCTTCCTTCCTTCCCTTCCTGTCCTTCCTCCAGATGACATAGCCGGGCCTCAGCCTGGGCCTTTCCTAGTGAGTGTTATGGGCGCCTCCCTGCAGTCCCTCCCCCTGCCTCTCCCTCCTCCTCCTCCTCCCTCCCACGCCACCATCCAGCACAGTCTCAGCCTCAATGGTAAGACGTTTGGTTGAATCCACTCCATCACTTCCTGTCGCTGAGCAGGAAGTGAGCGAACCGAGTCTCGGGTGCAGGAGATGAAACAAATCGGTGGATAATTCACATCCGGGGTGTTTTATCCCGAATCGTTTTAATGCACTACATTTATTTATGTTCATATGAGCTGGTTTCAAAATGATTTAAGAAGTCAATACCTCATTAGCATTTGCTTTGATTTGTGGAAAACTGTAATTACAAATAAGTTTTATTTGCCGTGAGAGCACCCCCAATACTTTAGTGTTGGTGCCGACTGACGATGTTCGTCGTGGTATTGATTGATTCATGATCAGTGCAATACTGTATGTGAGTGGGTCGGCATTAAAATTGCTCCTAACGTTACTTTAAGTCAACCTGCTGCAGGTTGTTAATGTTAAATACACACTTAACAGCATGATGGGTCGTTCTGTTAAGTGTGTATTAAGTATGTGCTCGAGGTTTCCACAAATACGTCCAAATATGGTAAAAAAAAAAAAAAGAAAAAGACAGCAATAATGCAGCTGTGGCATTGTATTTTTTTTTTCTGACACTTTTACATTTCTGGTGAACTTGTTCAGGAAGCAGCTTTAAATGTTCTCTGACATTCTTCCTCTGATTTAGACGCCTTCCTTCGGGCCCTCCCTCATTCGACCCCATCACCGGCTGATGCTCCGCCCCCTTCCAGACATGCCCCGCCCCCCATGTTGTGCGCCCTGCGACGGTCTGAAGCCAGCAACTTCACCGCCAGTCTGAGAGAACTGGAAAAGGTAAGACCCCTAAAAAAATTAAAAAAAAATTAAAAATCGAGAAAAGTATTCTTTTCTTGATGATTTTATTTCCTACGTTCATATATTATCATGTATGTCTTTTATTTGGGGGTAAAGCGTGTTGCATTGTGCATCTGCTGAACGAATG